>JAHDVE020004585.1:0-81864 GCA_022606495.2 Halesus radiatus
CCATTCGGGTAATTGTTTTACGAAAGCAGCGCTGTATAAATATTAGTCATCCGTTTACATTTTATTATTATTTTTATTAAAGATTACCCGGTCGGACAGCTATATACTTCCTCTGTCTTTACAGCGTACACTAAAATTATCCGTATATTTCAATAGAGATTATCCTTATGAATATATATCACGTTTCACCAACGAAAAACAGTGTTTAGGAAAATTGTACACAAGAAAAAAAAATTAGGACTAAATTAATATGAGCTGCTTAAAAGGTTTTTCTTTATAAAAATAAGCCTAAAACATTTCAATGAATACGCTTTATTATCCATACTCCAAAAAGCGCTTCTTTAAACAAGTACCAGCCACTCTTTGCGGACTACCCTTCTCGAGGTATTCGTTTAAAAGCAAGATTAACTTGTCAGCTGAAGTCATCTTTTTTATGGAAAATATACGTAATAAAAGACAGTGAACGCGGCTGCTCTCCCAACACGCTAAATTGAAGCGAGTCATATGAAACATTTCTCTTATGGTCGGATTAATGAAGTGTAATATTACGCTGTACCGCCGCACAGGGTGCTTGAGACCGTGTTATTACGATAATAGTAAAAAGGAACGTTTTTTTTTTTTCAGAATACTTATGTATCGTAGACGAAACGGTTAGGATTTTTTTTTTATTTCTTTAATGCGTGAAATATTTATATATATAGAATGTTTGCGACACGTCCCAGAGCGGTAGATACTCCCAGTATCGCCCTGGTTGAAAGACCACCATTTGGAATAGAAACCTTGCTTGATGTGGGTGTTTGGTGGGTTCTATGATAAATCAACACACGTATGAATCGGTACATATTTAAAAGTTACGAAAAAAATAGCCCAAAACTTTTCTAACCTAACCTAATTAATCTCTTTTTTAATAATATGAACGCATAAATTTGTTTCAACCCACTTCAATTTAACTCAATAATCGACCGGCTTCGGAAGTACCCTTCCTTCCTCAGAAATACCATTTAAAAAAAATAAAATATATATATTTAATTAATTAAGAAAATACATATTATGGTTAGGTTAAGTAAGATTAGATCGTCGAAATAGTTTTTTTTTTGTACCTACTTTTAATGACTTTATATCACTTTTAAAATGTGTTCTGATTCATACGTGTGTTGATTTATCTGATTTCCATTTGGTGACCTTTCCCTCCCCATGCCTTTCATCCTCACAACATACCTCAATTGGGAATGCATATTGAATAGTTCCACTGGCCCCGGACAGTTGGGACTCTTCTACATAATGAACAAAAATGCCCCTAAAGAGTGATGAAATAGCTTCTTCCTAAGTTCACAAAAAACTTCATCAATAGAATATATTTTTTAAGTACATTTTGCAGAAAAAAATACTATTAACCACTGAACCTCCCTTTTACAAACATCCCTTAATTTACACCGCCTTCAAGTTCTCAGTAACATTCCGTCTTTTCTATTTCTATGGGAGAGAGTAACAAAGTATTGCCCGAAGCAGTGAAATGGGTTTTCTTTGAGACGAATAGCATTTATGTGTTAGTTTTATTTCAGTATAAGTGTACAAGGGCTTAAATTAAAACCCACATTCAGAAACTAAGACAACTTGAAATTAATGGGGAATTATCTCGGGAAACACATCTCCTGGCATATAATTTGTAAATTATTTATGTTCACATTAGTACATTTTGCGTAATGAGTTTTGTATTAATCATTTAAATTTGGATTTAATCATCAACACGAGGGTTTCAAGGAAGAAACGAGCATTATTAATTATATGGTGTTAATGGGATTTGGGGCAACAATATTATTTATATAAATATGAGGATTTTATGTTTAAGATTTTTACGCTAAGTATTCGATAAGAAAACAACGGTTAAAACGTGGCTACGATTATTTAAATGTAATAATACCAAAATGTTACTTAGGGAGGCATTTGTTTCAGGAATCTAAAAAAAGGGACAAAAAAGTATTTTTTACCATTAGTTAATAGCGTGCGATAATAATTCAAAATATTAACATTGAATGGTAACGTTATTTTTTAGCTTTGCTTTAAATCCTAATATTTCTGTAAATCGCGTTAATCCATTTAAAATTTCTTTATTACATGCAATCAATCATAACAATTCCTAGGACATTCGGCGCTTTTATAATTTAAAAGGTAAAAGCATGCCGTGGACGTCTACGACGTACCGTGTTGTCGGTCATTTTTATAATTTACATCGTGGTCGTGAACGACATTTGTGTAGTGTTTGCATCTCATAAAATAAGTAACAATACACACCGTCAGCACGCTTGAGACGCTTCACAATCTGTGGAGGTCGGCAGGGAGCGAGAAAGGCGACGCGAGGAAAGACTCGGGTCGCAGGACTCACACATCAAATTACCTTTACTAACGTATATTAACTACACACTACACTCTCAACATGCCACCATGGATTAACGGGGAGCTAGGTATCCACGGAATATCGTTGCTGCTGATGGTAAATTAAAAGCGTGTTCATACAAATCCATACACTTTTCTGGCCTGTTATGCTGTCACGTCGTGCCGTTGCAGTACAAAATATAAAAGCGCCCATTATGCGAACATTTCGTTGCTCGGCTTTTATATTTTATATACAAAATGTTAATTGTGGAATGGTTTTGTGCCTTCTTATTGGAAAAAAAGGATAATTAATCCTATTCCCAAGAAAGATAACCACTTCAACCCGGCCAAATACCGCCCGATAGTGGTCACATCAGTTCGTTCCAAGGTGAATCATGTGATCTGCCAAAAACTGTTCCCATACCTGAGGAACTGCACTGAACATTTCCGAGGCTTTTGACCGGGTTTTGCACCGAGGACTTCTCAACAAACAGCCTTCTTACGGACTTCCCGTATTCTTGTGTACGTGAATTGCCGACTTTTTGGGGGAGAGTTCCATACAGACGGTTGTTGATGGAATCACCTTTTCCTTCCGTTCAATAAATACTGGCGTCCCACAGGGATCGATTCTGTCTCCGCCTTTGTTTTTGTTGCACATCAATGACCTTGTGTCATGTGGACTAATTCATAGTTACGCGGATGACAGTACAGTCCATGATAGTTTTTTGTTTGATTAGCCCCCAAAGGGTACTTGTGTACCAACGTCTTGGAGGGATTTAAAGCAGAGAATGGACGGTTATCTCGATACATTTTCCTCTTGCAGTAAGAATTACCTCATCGAAATTAATGTTTCAGTGATAATAATAATGGCGCTTTTTTATGATAAATCACCTCAAGTGTACTGTAAAAATATTGCTTGCTATGGTTTATATTATTATGCAAAAATAGATAAGAAACGTACCTACCTTTCAGGTCACTCCAAAAAACTGTTTTTTGTATTTCACATGGAAATTGAAAACACGTTTAGTAACACATGTATAAATAAGATATCTCCACTTAAATAAGGCATTGAGTAATAAGTCTTTATATATTTATCGAGAAGCCTTGGGGTCTAGGTGTACCCAATTCATCCCCTTTTCGAAATACTACTCAAAACAATATTATTAAAAATTATGTGCGCTAATCAATTGTTTGTAATGTCATTGGTGTTAATGTGCTAATGTTCATATTTTTTTCGATAATTTTCACGGATTTGGAATAAATGTCCTTCTATTAAGACATATAACAATGTTTTGGCTAATTATGTTATGTATCACTTGTGTCTTTTTCTCCTGCTTTTATATGTATTATATAGTTAAAGCGTATCCTTTTTAAAAGTTAAAAGTATTAACCATGTAAGTGTAGTATTTGTGAAGCTGAAAATGTTCACTCTTATTCACAGACAAAATAATAAAAAAAATATAAAACCTAATATTTATTATAATAAATCTAGAGTTTATTTACAGCAGCAGTTCTTTGGTAAAAACGTCTTTTGTGAATATTTCTTCTTGATAATTTCTCTGAATTTGGTTTTCAATAATCACAGGACCCTACCTAAATTAATATTTTTAAATTCTTAAGCAATTATTTTTATTTTACATTTTAATTTCGAAGGACGTTTATTATTATGTTTAATATTACTAATTGATAAAAAAAATGGAATTGTAAAAACAATTTAAATTTAATAAAAAAATTGTATGTAAAATTCAAATAAATTTTTTTTCAACCGAAAATCGAACCCCGATCAACTGCTTGGAAGGTCACTATGCTGAGCATTAGAAGACCAACTGCCGAAAAAACGGCAGCATTACTTTGTTGTACATGCTGATAATAAGAATGACTTATTTTTCAATTTTAGAATGTTACGGATCACATTGCATCAGAAATTATAGTTTATATGTACCCCGGATGAGCTGTTGTAACTGAATTGATCACACGTAAGTGAAAACATCTATAAAAACTCGGTAAAAAAAAACAAAACATTCACTCCAAAAAATACTTTTTAATTTCCCTCCGACCATAATGTTCTTTCGAAAAAGAGTTACGGAAATATGCTTTTATGTCGCCATTTATTTTGTTTTTTTTTTTTAGTAATGCGACGAACTTACAAAGATTTAAATATCTTCACATAATTCCAGAAATCACAAAAAGTACAGTTTTAAGTACACGTTTTTTTACGGTAATAAAATAAAAAATACAACCGTGAAGTAAAAGCCAACAGCCTGGAAAATGGCCACATTAGCTCTAGGTACATTTGTGGATGTTACGAGTACGTTTATTTCACAATTTTTCATATTAAGCGAAACGACCATACACTTAGTTGAGTTTCCATGATATTCTCATCCTTTCAGTTAGGCCTGTTCGGCGGCGGAAACTTCTCGAAGAGTTTATTTTGTGTACATTGAGTGTAAAGAGAGCCACAAAAGTGCAAGCCTCGATAGATTTAATATAGTATGTTGTTGAAACATTTTACGAGTGCATCATGTGGCTCTTCTTTTAGCATTAATGCATCTACATTTACCTACATATTTATTTAAATCTATATTTATTTCAACATCTTAACGATATATATAACGCATTGAAGAGGATAATATTAACCAATCTCAAAATGAAAACATGGAGCAGAAAAAACATAAAAAGAAATGGAAACGGTCGCACCTGGGAATCGAACCCAGGACCGATACCTTTTTATTTTCTGGGTCTTTTTATATTTCACATTTCATTTTGGGAATTGTTCAATGGATAAATATTACAATTAGGTTTATAAGAGTCAATGTGTTATTACAATAAATTAAACTGTAACTGTATGTATTTTGCTAAACCACTTCAACCTCAATCATACGTTTTCCATAAAAAAAATACTGAAATACCTATTCTTTTTTTCATACTTAAAAAGTTACCTTTTCATATTTTTGATAATTATTTTACAAGGCATTTTCCGCAATTTATTAGAAAAATTGTATTGAATATTTTCCGCTTTGAAAAGCAATGTGCAACGCTTTCTGGAAAAATATTTCCAGAACAGTTTTTCTGTACTTAAAAATTTCAAATTAAAACAATTATATCACGATTTGAAGCAATTATCGTCAAAGAAATAGCGAATTGTAAGATGTTTGATTCTGATTAACGTATGTATTCTCCTGTCAGAGGTTGGCTATCAATTAAACTATCGCTATTAAAAAGAATTGGACAGATCATTTTATTTCACCATTTCATTACAATAACTTACATTTTTTCCCCTGGTAACAAGTAAAATATTTTTGCCAAAAATAAAATTTTGTAGTATGACTTCTGTGGCACCCCATACCACAGTAAATACGGCCTGCGGCAGTAAGATAACGGCGTGTCCGGCCCGCCACTGCCTCCGTTACAACGTGAAGCTGTTACAACGTGAAAGCCTCCCCGTACAGGCCTACTGGGTGGGTCAACACTATTACGATAATTCAACAAAAACTACCAATACAAAATTTGTCGAACGGAGATAAGAAGACTCTGTGCGGTATCGGGCTATTTGTATGAAACGTAAGCGGCTTTTTTCGATTTCGCATTTTCACGCAGAAACGCTTCTCTTTTGACATAATTTCGCCCTTAACAAAAGATACCCTTTTTATTACTATTGATACTTTCCTTTATACATTATTTGGGCCGTTTTTTATGACAAGGGACTTCTGGGAATTTGTGATATGTACTATGTGGAGTAAATACGCGCTTAATATTAAACGCAAGTAAAAAATTAATGCGATTTTCCCACGCTGAACGGTGAGCTGGAACCTTGAAACCAGAGGTAGCCGATTAAATTCCTGAAATTGGCAAATTCTCAATGAAGGAAATTCCCTGTCCTACCCCAATGCCATACTAAAAAATAGCATTCAAAAATAGAACTTTGCATGCAATGACTTCCGCTACGTTGTCTAAACATAACGATATATGTACTTCAGGAGTAAAATATTAATCTACGTTTTCTTGAATGCGGTTTCTGCGTAAATTGTGAATGTATTTGATTGACTCATAAGTGTAATCAGGGGCTGCTCGTGACTTTTTTTATTATGCTAGACTGCTAATATGGAAAAAAACGACAATTTTGATGTTGCTGTAGTCGAAAATATTATTTTTTACGTAAAATAATTCTTTTATTAAGTTTTTAAGGATATTTTCAATTAAAGATATATATATATATATATAGATTATAGGAAAAATTAAGGTTACTTCAGTGATTCACTTAACCAGACTTAATAAAAAAAAGTTTTTTTTATAATTTTAATGTTAATCAAATTTAATAATGTTATCATTAAGATGTGCAAGTATTTTTAACTTTTATTGTTGTAACAGCTGTTTCGGCCTACGAGGACATTCAAACAGCGGTTAATCCACATTGTGATGACTTATTTCTATGATTTTATTTACTCCCATCAATTCTAATTTGGACGGGTTATTAAAATTAGAATTGGGTGGGAGTAAATAAAATCATATGAATAAGTCGTCACAATGTAGATTAACCGTTGTTAAAAAATGGCCTCGTACGCCGAAACAGCTGTTACAAAAATAAACACTAAAAATACTTGCACAACTTAATGATAACATTATTAAATTTGATTAACATTAAATTAAAAAAAATAATAATAATAAATAGAGTTCTACGAATTAAACACATAAACAAATAATAATTTATACAAAACACTCATTAACTCAAGAAGTGTTTTATGGGGTGTAAAATATGGCAAAAATAATGCTGTTATAAAATTTTCGTTTGTTAATTGAAATCTTTATTAAGTTGATTGCTTGCTCATTGGCGTCAAAACTCCGATCAGCCGTTGGACAACGTACATAACATTTAAACACGTAGTCTGGGCTTGATCTATATGTATTTTTTATATGTGTGAGTTTCACACTTAATATGCCGGAAATGATTCACGTTTTCTAAACGGATCATATGGAATATTTTAATACCTTAAGTTAAGTGATAACAAAAATACATGCATATAAAACTGTACAATAACTGATTAACTAGTTGACCTTAAACACAAGGCCAGCCTTTAAAAACATGACACGCGACAAATGCTGTTATATACATTTATAATGAAGCAATTAAGGATACCTATACTAAAATAACAAAAACTCAAACCGTGATGCTAGCAGCAAAATCAATAAAAATATTGTACGAATTTTAAAATTTCACGAATATGCTATCACATTTTTATAATATACCAGTATATAGGTGCCCTAGCCTCTCAGGAATAGTACCTTTTCACAGGCACATCAGCTACCATTTAAATCTACATGAAAAGCATTTGTAGTGTCTATTATTCATTCTATGGGAACAATGCTATAAAGGTTTTGTACAATAATGTAAGAAAAGTACCTGAAGTGTACACGAACATGAAATATGATTTTTTCATCGAATTGAAATTATGCCTCAAAATTAAGGTGTTAGTTTAAAAGTTTAAGGCTGTGTATAAAGTTTTTTAAACTTTCATACGATATCTAGGTATATTAATACAATATAAATTTATGAAGTAGCCCCTAGATATGATACAACTCCATAAATAACATTTCAATAGCCAATAAAATGCAAGTTCCTATCTAAGAGATACCAATTCAATTTCCAACAAAAGCGTCCAAGCAACTATAGTTTTGCAAACAACAGATCAAGCAAGACTCACCCCAAGCGCTAACTAAAATGAAACAGCAAGCAAGCAAATGGTAGTAGAAAATTCTCGTTGGTTGGACTATTCTAACGGAACTACCCTCCGTGCAGCGAACCGGACTCTGGCATAAGCAAAAAGTGGACTTTCGCTGTTTTTTATTAGTAGGGTCGTAAATTACTATCGAACCACCCCGCCCTCTCAAGGGGTTAGCAAACGTGGGAAATGTGATGCGACTTTTTATATCAGTTCAACCCGCTGGCGCTGACTGAGAGTGTTTATTCTGATGTTTTTTTGTGTTTCTTATTAATATTGTGAGCGCCAGTTAACGTCTAGATATGTATGATGTTTAATAATATCCATTATTTATATTTTGTACATGGCGAAAATGTGTTCTTCTGCGCAAACTGGATACTTAGAAACTGGAATACAGAACTGTAGTCCCATGATGGTAAAGTTTTCGCGGCTGCAAAATATTTCAATAGCTGGCCTCCTTTAGCTCTGGTATTTTTTAAATTTAGACTTGGTGCCTACCATGATGTGATCAGCACAAAAAACTTAGTTTTTTTCTTCTTTAGTCATTAAAGAAGTTTAATGTTTTTTAACGAAACTTTGAAACTGACAGCACGAATGATGTAATAAAATAATAACTCGATGAATTGCCCGTATTCTCCTCTTTGCTTTCATTTAATCTGGGCTTTTTCAATACCCACCTCAAAACGTAGTTGTTTTTGTGGTGTCTTATAAAATACATTTTTGTAGGCCAAAGCAATAATGAATGTCTGCAGTTTTTATGAGAACATTCATGTTATCTTTTTAAGTGCTCACACAATACACTCAAATGTAATTAAACTAAATAAATGAAGCAATTAATTCTAAAAGAGAATTACAGTTTGTGTAATATATTTGTTTGCATTATAAAGTATTCTTATTCAATGAAATAAATTAGTTTGGAAAGTAACGAACAGCACACCCCTATACTGCCCTGATGCTATTAGCGGTAACATTGCAATATGCACTACACTCGTATAAGACGGTGAAGATAAACAAGAAAATCTGGTAGCAAGTTTAGTGGAGGGAAGCAGTCAGACAAAGCAGCGATCTGTTTGTATCAGGGCGTAGAAACAGAGATCATGGTTTATAAAAACAAATTCAACTGAATTTAAGTTCCTCGGACTTGAAAGCAAATGAAAACTACTGCTACGATTCGGTATACGAGTACACTGCACAGAGCACAGACCCCTAGCACTAGTTCGTCTAAGGGAAATGCACAATGCGAGCGCACTTAACAATAAAAGTATTCAACTCAAATAATGTAAGTAAAAGTTTTACCCTCCTCAGGAATGTTTTACGGCAATGATTGCATACACATCTATTCGTTTTGAGTGCATTTACGAAACAGATTAGAAACTCAATATGGAAACTCGCATTTTCTTGAATGATTTCTTTTTTTCACTTTTTTTTCACTTTTTACAGGATATTTGAATATTATATTATTTTATAAATATTTCATTATTTTGTTTCCGAGTCCTCCTCATTAGACCATTATCCGTGAGGATAAAATCTTTATAATTGTCATCAATATTTTATTTTTCTTTTACCACAGTGGGTCAGTGCGTAATCAAATACGGGGGTAAGTCATTTCATTGATCTAAAGAAAATGAAAATAAGAACTCTTACAAAAGAATATTATTTAAAAAATAAATAAAGATTATTTAACAATACAATACCCTAATAATTATGCATCCAAATGAGAAATTTTCACAGGTAAATTACTGCTTTTACTATATTTTTACAAGTAATTGTTATTTAGTTTCAACGTACAAATGAACAAGTAATTTGTAAGCGTTAGAATCTTTTTCGCACTTTTAGTAAAACACCTGCAAAAAATTGTTGATATTTAAACCGTAGAAATTATTTGAAAAACTTTAATCAAATTTGGTTTGAAAAGATTTGGTTCTCGAATAAAATTCTTATTTTTCAAGTTGTTATACAAAAGCTTTCAAGTAGAGATCTGCAATATTTTGTTTTGATGTCTTCCTTACTGGGAATTTACGTGCCGGGGAAATCATTTTGCGTAATGCTTTTGTTTTGGTTCTTCAATATATTGATAAACGGTGTTTGCTTTGAGTATACTGAGAGGTTTTTTAGTGTGAATTTATTTACAGGTATTTTTGTTTTCCTTTTTTTAAAGAACAGTGGAAACGCATTTTCGATAAACGTTATCTAAGTACCCGCGAGAAGTTTGTTATGTTCAGTTCTATTTTGTTTATATGTGCCTTTGATTACAGCTTCATCTTATGGTCTGATGCTAAGTGCCTACAAAAGCCGGAACAAAGCGACTTACTGTAGTAATGTGTTCGGAATTGTTCTTTGCGTTTCCCACTTTATCAGAAACAAACATTCTAAATAAAATACATTAATTTTTAAAAATACAAAACAATCTTGCATTATACATCATTCAAAGTTATCGTCTTGCATTTCTCTGATTCGGGACATGAGTAATTAAACACAAAAACAATTAATAATGAGTAGTTTGATTCTCTCAAAGAAACTTAAATGTTCTTAACTCAATGCTATTAAGATCCAAACACTACACCAAGGATAGGACCCCGTGATTATACTGTCTCAGTTACAAGTTTATCACTTTGCTTACTTTGCGCTGTAAATCATCGCTCAAGTGCACCAAAAAACGAAATAAAAACCAGCCCATAAAAAAATCTCCGATAAAATTCCCCATTTTGGAGTGCAAATTGATTAAAGAAATCAACCTGTCACCTGGGCCGGGGCTGGGGCTGGGCCCTACACCCGGCATGGTCACTGCACACGAGGGGCGAAATACGATAAGAACAGAACGGGGGGGGGGGTTGAAGGCTTTAAGAGAAGCCCACGACATTCTGAAAGGCTCTTTTGTTCTCTACACCTGTGCAAGTACTAACGAATTTTGAGGTAAATATAATGTACTTTATTGTACAGGATTTCACAATATGCTCACATAATTTGTAATGGAAAATTGAAATACGTTAAAAAAGTGGGATTGAACCTCGTTTTTAAATTATAAAATTTTTTTTGTAGAAGAAGAAGACCATCTGAAATAATCAGCACTGCCAGCGACCATATACGATTTTTAGTAAAATTTTTACGATGTATTAACCCTACCCTTGCCCTCACCCAGTAATTTTTCTCTTATTTTGAATATCAAGTGGACAAAATTTCATCAATGAGTACCAAAATTTGGCTTTTAGGGTGGGAAGGGGTTATGGGGGGTGGTTTTTCGAAATATCATGTAGACAGTGACCTTCCCCTTGTTTTGTAGATCAAGTGTGCAAAATTTGATTAAGCTAGGAATAAAACTGTAGATTTGTAGGGATTTGTAATGATTATATCAATAAGATCCGAATTATATCCATTATTTAGCGCGATTTAGAGAAGAATGTCCCGGGCAGGCGGTGTGTGTTCGTCTTGTGTACAAACATTTGACGTTCAAAATAAGAGAAAAATTACTGGCTAGGGAGTAGGAGTAGGAATTGGGGTAGAAGTTTATAAAAAACTTATGTATTATGAAACTTTACTCCAACCTATTAATAACCCCGGGAAACGCTGGATACTTAAGCTAGTGAAAGATAAATAGAAAATGGTAGTACACCAAAAAGTTGTCTTATCATTGAACAACACATAAACAGTTCGTAAGAATGGAAAAAAATGTTCAGAAAAAATCGCAACAATTTAGAAAGAATCTAACCACTACGTGTTTTTAGTTGCATTTTCAGTCATACAACGATTTCAATGTAAGATAGCTTAAAAATTATGTGTGTATGTCAAACGTAACACGTAACTCAATACCGTGAGGCAAAATGGTGCCCGTTTCTCACGTGCCTATCAAATACCGTGAGGCAGAATGGTGACCGTTTCTAACGTGCCTATACCGTGAGGCAAAATGGTGCCCGTTTCTCACGTGCCTTTCAAATACCATGAGGCAGAATGGTGCCGAATGGTGCAACTCGTGTATCCATGTATCCATTATATTTGGTAAGCACTTAGTTATAAAAAATAAGTGAGATTTCATCTTTCCAATCGTATTGTTAAACAAAATCGAATCATGCTACTAATTTTTTTTTGTTATTTAAACGCCCAGAGGACTTTTACATACAGATACATCATTATTAAATCACATAAGAAAAACCGAAAATAAAAAACGTTTACAAAAGTTAAATTACACTTGAAAAAAGTTAAGTTACACTGGAAAAGCTTCAACAAAAGTTAAGTAACACTTGAAGAAATAAAAAAGGAAAACTTCACCAAAGCTAAAAATACAGGAATAGAAAAAAAATAAATAATACAGTGTCCATATTAACATTAATAACAAATAATTATTTAATGTAAAAAAGATGTAGTTAACAATAATTTATAAACCAAGTAGAAATAATTCGTTCATCTTTTTTTTGGTAATTTGACGTTTGAAGTTTAGATTGTTGTCAAATACATCCATATTATTTAAGTATTTGTTACCAAGACTGTGTAAGTGTTGAATTGGGGAATGCAAACTATAGTTTTAACGGGGTATACATATGTAAAATGTTAATATATGTCTTGTAGTTCGTTTAGGTATAATAATAATAATAATAGTTGGATGACTTGTATAGCGCCGTTTTTGTGAAAAATCACCTCAAGGGCGCTGTACAAATATTTCTTAACTAATTATGTACAGACAGATACAGAAAAAAATGTATGTACAGGTTGATTAAATGCAGGAGTTCAGAACAATCAAATTTACAATTTAACAATTTTAGTAAAGAGGTTAAGTCGTTAATTTTCCGTCTGTTTTCTAAAGTTGGAATATTGAAATTATTCATTAACGATGAGTAATTTATATGCTCGAAAGGTGTGTTAACTTTAAAATTTATGAAACCAAACATTTTCCTTGAATTCTTTCTACATTGTGAATAAGTGTTTTGTAGAAAGGCGACCACACTATCTAGTCATGTTCTATTAGGCTTCTAACTAGGGATATTTACAACAATTTTATTACTTGTAACGATTCAATAAAATATTTTGTTCATAATATAAATCCCAAAGTTTCCATACCTTCATTTACAATTTGTTGAATGTGAGTATTGAAACTTAGTTTCTCACCCATTATAATGCCGAGATCTTTCATTTCCGTGCAATTATTTCTAGATTTATTGGATAGTAAAAAAATAGAGATGTTTTTTTTCTGGAAAATGTTAGAGTTTTACATTTTTCTATATTTAGATGTAAATTGTTTTGTGAGCACTAGTAATAATAAACTAATAAATATTAAACTCAAGAATTAAACAGAGGTTTGAATCAGTTATTTCTCTTCATAATTTAATATCGTCGACGAATAACAAAACTTTGAAATCTTTAATGCCGTTGACTATGTCGTTTATAAAAACAATAAATAAAACTGGACCATGCTACATAATCAATGCTGCGTTCTATCAAAACATTTATTAATAAATTACATGTAATCTCTTCCAATACTTTCAGTTAATAAGTGGCACCTTGTTCCATTGAGCCACCAATCTGTCACTTGAACAGCTCAACAGTTGATTTGCAGAGATAGGGGCTCAAAAGAAGGCTCTAGAAAAAATTGCTCGGAGGGGTAGAAAATTGGAACAAGACAGGTGCAGACCAGTGCTTATCTGTCAGTGAATTGAATACCCATACATCCAGGAGAACCATCTTACTTAGTAATTGGATAAGGTACAAATGCGTTGACTTACTCTTCTCTCGCAAAAATAAACTTATTTCTCTTGGTGGGCTGATTCTTGAACCATCAGTTTTCTAGGAAATACAGTTATTTTCTTTATATTTTAACACCCAACAAAATTTTGATTAAATTTTCAACTTAATACACTTTTTTTCCTTGGGAACGATGATTTTAATACCTACTTTGAAAAAAGTCTTTTAAGGAATAATTATTTTAACGATGTTTACAAGCTTTCTAAAAATATTCAGGGAAGGGGAAAATTTGTTTCGTGCACGCTGAAATTAAGTATTTAATCAATGAAGATAATATTAACAAATGTCAAATGAAATGTGAAGCAAAAAAGTAAAATAAAAAGGTAACGGTCGCATTACATATTTTATATGAAATTTGTTAATATATTCTTCAATGATTTAATATTATAATTAGGTTTATAAGCTAAATTTTCCAATAAATTGAAAAAACGTGTAAATTAAAAATGTATTAACTCTAAATTTAACATTTTGAAAAGTGTTCTTCAAATTTTGAAGAGATTTTTTTAGTGTACAGTAGACGAAGTCGACTTGTAAAAGCTATGCATAATATAAACGTATACATTTGTTTTGAACCACTTTCGGAAGTACCCTTCCCTCTTCAAGAATATATTGAAACTAAACTATTTAGTTGAAGTAGTTCAAAACAATTTTATAATTATGACAAGCCACTAAGTAGTTTTTACGAAGAAATTATTAACATTATTAAAATACCATTTAACCGTAACATGTTTTTCTTTTGCCTTTGATTTTTGTACAAGTGCGACAGAAGCGTATTCTTCGAGTCCAAGACATTCTTCGAGCTTTACCACAAGGTTTACAATAAAATTTAATTACTTAAAAATACCCAACAAAACATGCATGCCTAACCAGGATATCCTCGAAGCATTATAATTCATGCATGATGCTCGTAAAAAATGTAAAATTAAAAACATTTTCCGATTTGTATAGAGATATACTAAACTGTCAAAAAATTCACAGTTTCCATTCATCCAATGGGACAGTATTCGTGGTTAAGTAGTTACGATCCTTGGCTACGAATCCTTGCGCCGGTAAATTTAATTGGTTAAATTGTGTTATTTCGCAAGTTATTGATTTAAAATAATACGTAGTATATTTGCGGCATGTTCCAGAGTGGTCAATATTATCAGTATCGCCCTGGTAAAAAACCACCACTCGAAATCGAAATGTTGCTTGAATTGGCTTTTGCTGTGTTTGGTGACTAGATCTGAATACCCAGGTACTTCCCCACCTTCATCTTCCCAACTTCTTTCCCTCCTCAATACCTTCAGCCTGCCAACATACCCCAATTGGGGATGCCATAGTCTCACTGGCTCCAGACGGTTGGGAGCGTCTATATTTTAAATGAAACAAACTCTTCAAAACAAAATGTCTAGAAATTGTAACAAGGTAAATGAATATGAAAAAAAAATGAAATTCTGGCCATATCAGGTTATAAAACTTGAATAAAATTACGTCAACATCACTAGAATACAAATATGTTCTATGTTTATTCATCAATGAAACCTCAGCCAATGCAATGTAATCTCTAACTATACACAGGTGGTAGATTTCCACAAGTATTTACACTAACACAAGATTCATTACTTGCCATAAACTTTTTTACGTCGTGCACAATTGAAAATAAATTCCAATCAGCTTTTATTCGTAGAGGGGTGGAAAAACTTGTAGCGGTAGGGCGCACTTCCATCAGTGTGTGTCAAAAACTCGTTACACCTAGCGCCCCGGGCGACGGCGGGCTCTACACCTGGCGGACAACCAACGCCTCGGGTAATAAATGCACTCGATTTGTTTCAAGGCTTTCGGGGGAATAATTGGCTGATCCGACAGACTGCGAGAGCTTTTTGTCGTGTAGATAATGTTGCAATAAGGACTCACGTAAAGGCTGCAATATTTTTTATTTTCTTTGCCAAAATAAGGTAGAAAATGGTAGCGGCATTTTACTGTGCGTAGGATGGTTGAGGGTAAGGTTAACCCCACAGATTTATGTTAATTTGGAACGTCCATGTGATTTGAATTTTAACCAAAATAGCCTGCAGATGTTCTGTCTCCATACACAAGAGTCCCAACTACCCGAAGCCACCGACACTATGGCATCTCCAATTATGGGGCAAGTTGTGAGACTGAAAGATAATATAGTACCAGTAACATATGATATGTCGGGGAGAGGCGGAGATGAGTAAGGGGGTTGTTAGAAAGATCTGATCACTGAACAACTGAACACTATTGTCTATTCAAATCATTTCGAAGATTCTGAAAGGCGGTCATTCACCTCAACGATACTGAGAGTATCTACCGCTTTTGATCATGATGCAAATAAACCACATAATTTTATTTATTTTAGTTATATGTTAAATAATGAACATTATTTATTTTTTCGTTCACACCTTTTTCAATCCAACAACCTCTGGGTCCGGAGCCAAGGACCCTACCCCCCAACAACGAAGGTCATTAATAAATGCACAATACAGAAAATACAATCGGATACTATACAATAATTGCTTAATAACTTCCTTAGCAAAAGCAATTTTTATGTATATTATATAAAAATGATCTTTTACAATATAGTAAACACTGAGATTATTAAATTTTATTAATAAAAAATTAAAAATTATAATAAGTGATAATAATAATAATAATAATAATAATAATAATAATAATAATAATAATAATAATAATAATAATAATAATAATAATAATAATAATAATAATAATAATAATAATAATAATAATAATAATAATATTAATAATAATAATAATAATAATAATAATAATAATAATAATAATAATAATAATAATAATAATAATAATAATAATAATAATAATAATAATAATAATTATAATTATAATAATAATAATAATTATAATAATAATAATAATTAATAATAATAATAATAATATAATAATAATAATAATATAATAATAATAATAATAATAATAATAATAATAATAATTATAATAATAATAATAATTAAATAATAATAATAATAACAATAATAATAATATAATAATAATAATAATAATAATAATAACAATAATAATAATAATAATAGTAATGATGATTAGAAAAAAAAAAAAAAAAAAATTTAAAAAAAAATTATAAAAAATAAATAAAATAAAATAAAATATTATAAAATAAAATAAAATAAAGTAAATTAAAATATAGTGAAATAAAATAAAATAAAATAAAATAAATAAAGTTAAGTAAACAAAATAAAAGCATAAATAATAAAATAAATAAATCAAAATAAATAAACAAAAAACTGAATAATTTTTTTTTTTAAATAAATATAAAAATAAAAAAATAAATAAAATAAAATAAAATAAAATAAAATAAAATAAAATAAAATAAAATAAAATAAAATAAAATAAAATAAAATAAAATAAAATAAAATAAAATAAAATAAAATAAAATAAAATAAAATAAAAGTAAGAATAAAATAAAATAAAATAAAATAAAATAAAATAAAAATAAAATAAAATAAAATAAAATAAAATAAAATAAAATAAAATAAAATAAAATAAAATAAAATAAAATAAATAAAATGTGATAAAAGTATAATAAAATTGTTCAAATTATTGTGTGTATTGGAAGAATGTAAGTCGTGGGAATGGAAGTCACCCAACTACATGAAGATCCAGGCGTTGTTATTCAAGGCCACTGCAATAACTAATTTTCTCATGTGACCTTCAAAAGCGTGTGGTTTGATAATAACTCTTGAATAAGTATTTAAAATCATTACGCAACGGTATGCCAAATAGTATAAATTGTGTAATAAAAACATTTTTTTGAAAATTTTATGAAAAAAACAGTTTCTACTTCACAACGTTCAACAATTCCAGTACAAGTTATAAGATACTTTAATGAAATCCTTTCACCGCTAAAATCTTAGAAAACGCGCTCGTTCGACCGTGTAACTCGTTTCTTCACTCGATCCTCCACATAGGTGGGGGGCAAGTGGGTAGTATATAACATCTCCCACTCTCACCCCCGTCTTCATCCTGAAGCTTTCATCTGTATTTTTCTCCTCCCATTATCCTCCAGTGGCACTCGACGATCGATCTCTACTTTGCGGTAATACGGGGGACTCTCTTCTTATGTCGCTGTGTATTAGTCATGTCCCGAAATTACCTCAACCAGTGGCATTCTTATGACACATTGAGAGAATTCATCAACAGGTCCGCTTGGAAAAAAAAAGTTTCCCATAACAAAATAAATAATTAGTTAACAAATACACGATCTATTCAGAGAATAATCATGACTACTGTTCTGTATTAGTGTAATAATTTACAGTTCTGAAGCGCTGGTTTGAAATCCTTAACCCTAAATAACAGAAAACTTATTTATTGTTTTCGTGTTTATTTTTTTTTAAATTTAATTTAAATCAAATTTAATAATGTTATTAATAAGTTCTCCGGGTATTTTTAGTTTTTTTATTATTGTGACAGCTGTTTCAGCATTCGAGGCCATTTTCAAACTGCGGTTAATCCACATTGTGATAACTTAGACCCCTATGGTTTTATGAATTTGATGACGGATTTTGAGATGTTAACGAATGAATTGCAATATTTTTAATATAAAGGTCAAATTGGAATGTTGAAATTATTTAATGGAAGGTGTTAAGAAATAGCGAAATTGTTCTCTTTGGTCTCGGGCATCGGAGTCATGCCACGAACCCGACATTTGTATTCCCTGGTTCACGCTTTCCTTTCTTTGAAAGGGGCTTGACAAACCAGCTCTAAAGATAATATCATATGTGAAATAATCGTTTTAAATTCCAATCAAGTACTTTTCCGCTGTAAGACGTGGATACATTTGATTCCTTATTTGAATTGTACACCAAAAGCATGCCACTGATAGCTCTGTTGAATCCTCTCGTATTTGTTTTCCCGGAAACGATGATTGCAATAGAAGGAGACGAAAGGTCAGGTTTTTGTTTTACTTATTATTATTTACCTATTTTTATTATTATGTACTTATTACTATTTACTTATTAATATCTACTTTTTTTTTAATTATTATAATTTACTTATCACTATTTACTGATTATTATTTAATTACTATTATTTACTTAGTACTTCTTGCTAACAAAATTAGAATCACCTTATGATTGTGGGTAATTGGAACATAAATATTTTGTAATACTTATTTGGGTTACAATGAAATTGTTATTATTGTCATCTATAGATGTACTGCCTAACTGATAGATTTACTTGTTTATAGTCTAAATAACTTTGGTGAAAGGTTTTTTTTTTAAATAATATGTTGTTTCACTAAATTATAAAGCCGCTCAACTCCACACAAGACTGCCCTAGTGAAATGAGTGGCTAATGATTTCGCTTTTAAAATTTATGAATACATAATGAAAAAATCTGAATTAATTGATTTTCTTAAAAATTGCACACGTAGATGTACAAATTTATTAAAATAATTAAGATGTTGAATAAATTCCGCGTCGGTTTATATTCACCCTGTGATTTCTACAGTGGGTACTTTTGTCAAAGCGCATCGTTTCCTGAAGATCTTGCTTACGAATTCGTTGATTCCACTGAAATAATTCTGGAAGTGATACTTTGGTATGTTTAGTGCCCACGTCTTTCAGGGCGTTATACCCCTGCTGAAATTCTCGGGCGCTCGAATATGTAGGCGAATTATTTCTATGGAAGTAGTTTGATAAATAAACGATTTACTAAAATTAGTGTAAGGAAAACTGTTTTACATACAAGTGAGGAATTTCTGCTCATTCATTCGCTTCCAGCAATTCATACTGTGCAGACGTCATGTTGTTAGAAAATAATAACGCCATTTGTATGGAATTGGATACATTCATCATCCAGAAGGATGTATTACCTACGCTTTACGTTGAGGAAGTACATGAATGCTTCCAATTTGGTTTCATTATTGTCTGCGATTCATCCGAAGTAGGGATGCATGAACTTATTTTGCTGATGGATTGCAGTTACATTGCTTAGTTTGTGACAAATGGAGGGCTAACTGCATAAGGGCAAATTGTATGGGTGAATAACTTGTGCTAGACGAGAAATATTGTAGGATAATATGACAAAAGAAATATGCGCTAGCAAATAAATTATTTTTAGCACAGTAGGAGTTATTGCGGTATACAACAGGATTGTAATTCTGATGTAAATTTATGAAAAAAATCATATTTAGTAGCCCCGCCCACAAATGGCTAATGCCTTATTACTGCTATGGTGTACCAGGTACCTTTTTGTTATTAATAACTTTCGTAATAGATGTTTTCGTTAAATAGCCGATTTAAGATGTAGGGTTTTTTTATTAATTTCCCCCACTTCTTATAATCTCTGTCTCTCAAAGATTTGATAGTAGTCTCTACATGACTTGATATTTATATAATCTTTATTAAGGCACTGAACGGGTTGGCACCCTCATACTTGACTGATATCTGCGTGAGGGACAATCTTACAGAGACAACTCATGCTCAGATCGGCCAAGTCTGATGCGTCGAACAGACTCGTAGGATTGCTGCTAAATTTGGAAAAAAGAGCTTTCAATGTTCTGGGCCCACATTATTGGAATGACCTTTCATTTGGTTTGAGTTCAGAAAGCAATCTGGAAACCCTTAAGAAAAGTCTAAAAACGTATTTATTTAAAAGAGGATACAAGCTTTAACAAGATGTGAAGTGCCCTTGAGGTGATTAGTTACTAAACGGCACTCTGATCAATCGAATACACGCTCTTTCGTAAATTATTCATAACTTTAACCATTAAAAGAGAATTTTTCTGATTATCGTTATCGGGGCCATAATATATATCGGGATTTAAAACATGTCGGTGGCTTTTTAGTTAATGAGACCGACACAACATAAAATAACCTGATAACGGCTTTAACCGCTGAAACGCCTACCACCCAAATGCAAGTCAAACTAGAATAAACAAGATCACCGTTAAGTTGTTAGCTCCCAATGGGGAAAGAATCACCAAAGATCGATAAAACTGGACGACTCTGATTAAGGCCTGTGTCCACAGCCGGACCCCAGAAGGCTGGTGTGGAGGAAGATTAATATTATTGAAAAAGTTCTCTCGCATAAGTATTACGGTTGACCCGAATAAACTTCATCACATTTGATTGATGAGGAAGGGTATTTTTTCTTCCCAGGCAACGATGGAAGATTATTGGGTCACCATCGTATAATTTGTTAAGAAGATTATTATCCTTTTGAAAGTATATAAGTTTATATTTTCGAGGAAAGCAATTACTTTGTAGTTTTGACATATTTATTAATTAAAACGAACAATTTCTTTTAAACCACTAATTTATTTTTAAATTAATTCCAACTGGTTTCGCATTTCTCAAGCTTCATCGGGGTAAAACTTAAAACTAAACTAAAATAGATAGAGTGAGCACATATATAATAATAATAATAATTGGATGATTTGTATAGCGCGATATAGTTCAGATATATAACATATATGAAACTGGTTGGTATTAATTTTAAAAGAAATTAGTTGTTTAAAACGAATTGTTTGTTTTATTTGATATATAAGTTTAGCCAACTTTCTACGTAGGTACGCATTATGTACCGCAATAGAAAATAAATTATTGAAAACAACTGAGAGTACCTACATCAAAAATTTTGTATATTCACATAATGAGCGTACTCGTAACTTGCCGGAATTTCAGATTATCGTATTCTCTATCCATGTTTTCATCAGCATGAAATACAACCGAAGACAGGACAAATGCAAACCTCGGTCGGCGCATTACCACCGGAAAATTCGAATAAAATGCAATTGAGTATTTTCACGATAATAACGGAATTTCTATTGTATTCTTGTGCTGACAATATTATTTTTTTAACTATTTAAAATGCGCCATTTTTTGATTTACCGCCAAAACGACATATTTGATTTTATTCGTGAATATGGCGTTGTTGACGTCACGCCACCCAACAGTGATCAGTTACAGCCGTCTTATGGACCAGTAGTGTTTTATACATCATGATGACGTTATAGCCAGTTTGAACCATTCAGGAATCAGCGGTTTTAAATCGTTTTTAAAATCAATAATTATTAATAAAAAATATTAAAATTACTCATTTTTAGTACAATGATCAGAATCAACAAAAAAAATTAATCTTCCACACATTTTTAACGGTACCCATACATATTTTCGCATTCTTTCTAAATAGAAATTTATTCTAACATCGAACTTTGAATACAAAATGCATATCGATGCCACATACGATTTAATTCTAATAAATAAACATACATTTTAAACTGTGTACACCGTGAGAACTGATTAACTACGATTTCGTAATATCAAAAGTGCCATTGAGTTAAGTTGCAACATAATTATTGTTAACTTGATCAGTATATTTTCAACGCACATTGATTGTCTTGATTTAAATAAATAAATGTTTATTAATTGATAAACTAAAGTTCTTTAAAACTTAAGACAAGATTTTTGTGCATAGTGCAAAGGGTAACAATTATTATTTTTATAAACAATAATTATTAATCTAAAACACTCATCCAAATTGAAAAAAACCTTCCGAGCAAAGATAAATGTCGCCGGCAGGACTCGAACCCGCACCCTTCTAATGTCCGGTCAGATGCTCTACCGTTGAGCTACGTCGGCTTATCGCAAACCCGCCAAGTTAATCAATATATACTAGTGTTCCATTCAATAATTACTGTTTTTATTATATTTTTCACCTGTAAATTATTCTGTATTTTTTGATTAACTTGGCGGGTTTGCGATAAGCCGACGTAGCTCAACGGTAGAGCATCTGACCGGACATTAGAAGGGTGCGGGTTCGAGGTTCGGGATGAGTGTTTTAGATTAATAATTATTGTTTATAAAAATAATGGAAGTTGAAGTATTTACAAACGTTGCACCTCATGGCTCAAAAACTACACAACCGGTACGAGTACAGTTGCTATGAGTAGTTTCGGACTACAGCCTGCAGTGTGAAGATAGCCTTGATGATAGCCTACCCCCTATGGGATTATAATTACGAATAAAAAAGCTTTCAAAACAAAATTATTAAAAACGTGACGTTAAAATAATTTAACAAAAGTGATCCATCTTAAAGTTAGGTATATGAAAGTGGTTTCATAAGACAAAAGTTCCAACGTCATTAAAAGCATCACTTTACCGCTACTTTCCGTGAAGCTGTAATGTAATAAGTTTAACAGTAAAGAAATACCAAACTGATGGAGCTGACTTCAAAATTGTGGGTGAAAGTGCAGTAAACTCAGTAAATGTTTAATCTGGAGTTTACTTTCATAATATTTTAACTTTTATTTCAAAGTTTCCAAAAATGTAAACCCTCAACCACCCCAATGGGGATACTTTTAGTATGCATCTCAAATACCACTTTTTTTTTTTAAATTGCTACTTAAGACCTCACTGTTCAGGGCTAGTGAGGCTAAGCATCATCATTTGGGAAATGTAGTGGTAGGTGGCAGAAAAATTTTGGAAGTTAGAATGAGAGCAAGATAAAGGCTTTTTGTGTGGTACCGCACAAGAGTAACCAGTTAGTGGTTGAGTTGATAAAGGCGTCGGATTCAATTCCTCGGCTAGCTTAGTTGTCGAACATAAGCAACATCTTCCGCTTTTAATTTTGATAGTCTGAGTTTTTCAAAATATTGTCATATTATTCGTAACCCCGTAATGTTTGTATTTCCTAAAAGAGAAAAAAAAATCTAACTACCAATAATAACATTTTGAAAATGCCTTTGAACACCGAAACAGCTGTCACAATAACAAAAATATAAAATACTTGCAGAACTTAATAATATTATTAAAATTGATTTAGGTACATTGCATTTAAAAAATAAATAAATTAATAACTGGATTTCTACGAATTAAACACAAAAACAATTAATAATATACGATTTCTCGTCACTAAACAGACATTTCGATCATATTTTAGAATCTGAATACGTCTTCCACTCCAAACAACGGGCTTTGAAATTATATTTAAGTGTGTTCAAATTTTATAAAATGATATCTCTACATCCATAAACCAGTTAATGAATTAATGCTCGGTCTGGCATCCAACCAGCAAACGGCAGTAAAATATCCGGAAGGTTACAGGCGAGAGAAAAAGTTACGCTTTGGAAATCTATTCATAAAGCAATAAGATGTTTCGTTATCTGAAGTATGTAACTGTTTTATTTCTTAGGGTGAAAGACTTGACAAGAAAGTTGCCGGTGGTCAATGCAGCGTGCCGACACCGCCGGTGGGGAGAGCAATCCTGGCATTGAATTGAATCGCTTCGGATATCGACATATTTTCTATCAGCGAGGTGGCATTTAAAGGACAAGCACGACTGCCGCCAGAAAAATAACAAATGTGTCATCATGTTCGTGGTGCAGTTCTTATTCTTACAAATATTACTACAAGATACGTGTTAATAAATATTCTGTAAAACAAATCTTAATGATCGGTTGCACATTTTGTTAGTTCCCAAAATGATCCGAATTTTTTTTACATGTTCCTATATTCTTACATTCCTTCTTTAGGACTATATTAAGACTACCTACGTTGCAAAATAATGACAGACATACATGAATATTTAGGTGTTGGAGTGGGAGCCGTCCAAAGGGAGAGGAGTAATTAGGGGGTTATCAGGAGGAGCCGAGCGGTTCACTGGAAAATTTTGTAGAAGAAGACTATACGATAAATTTACTTCTTTTACTTATTCAATATACGAGTACAACAATTAATGTTTTTATTATTGTTTTATTTTAGGATTTTCTAATTTCAAGTGCTTCTAAATTATCTATTTTTTTGCTTTTATTATTAGTATGAAGAATTTGAACCCCTGTATCTTTATTAAAAAAATGATTGGCAAACTCTGAAAAATTATTGTTATTTAAACACCTTAAGTGTTATTATTTTGTATCTTAGGTTAGTCTCAATAAAGTCCTGATATACTAAATCATTATATTAAACTTAAGGGGTGTAAAACAATTTTATGTGTTTACGTTACGATTATTTTTTAATGGAATTTAGGGCTGCTTATTTAGGACGTACACGTTTTTTATTGAATATTAGATCAATATTAAGATTGGTGCTTCAGATTAATTAATTTCTTCGTCGAAGGATTTGTACAAACAAACCTGTTTGGTGATGTATAAAATATTACAGATTTATTGGGTTTTTAGTGAACCGTATACACAGAATATGCTTCATACTGAAGTCGATTTAAAAATGTTGAACACCTCAAATCTTAATATGTCATATTTTCAACCCACGAACATATTTAGAAAACCAGTCGCATTTACGGTCCACTGAAGAAATATACCGATATAAGTGTATTGTCCCCATGTCCATGTGCCCGAAGCAATGGGGGAAGATATTATAAAATGTCTTTTGTGGCATAAAATTGTACTGCAACATATATCTGAAGGTCCGTATAAGGCAGTGGTGGATCATGTACACAATACACTTTTCATACAAAATATAGGAATGATAGTGCCAATATTTCAAAATAAATATAGTCAACGAACCCTTGAATACATTGTACCATTTATATTTAACAAATTGCCGTACGAATTTAAAAACAATTGCCCTATGATGAAATTCTCACTGATGTTAAAGTGTTGGCTTTTGGAAAGTAACCTAGTGTATTGATGGTAACAAATATGACGATCTCCTTGGTTGTAAAGCTACTCGATATCTGGTGTATTTACTGTAACGGTGATACTATTATATTTAAGTCAATCCTCATTGTAACCAACCTGTACTTCTGTTTTATGTATGTATTTATTTATATATACATATATATATATACATATATTTATTTCATTTCGCAATTGATTTAATACTTTGCAGATGCTTTGATATTTCTGATATTTACGTAATATTTATATTTTTGTAATATTAATGCTTTTATAATGTTGACAGTTTTATTATATTGATATTTTTTACAATGTTTTTAAATGAAACAAACTCTTCAAAACAAAATGTCTAGAAATTGTAACAAGGTAAATGAATATGAAAAAAAAATGAAATTCTGGCCATATCAGGTTATAAAACTTGAATAAAATTACGTCAACATCACTAGAATACACATATGTTCTATGTTTATTCATATTTTTTAAGCATCAATGAAACCTCAGCCAATGCAATGTAATCTCTAACTATACACAGGTGGTAGATTTCCACAAGTATTTACACTAACACAAGATTCATTACTTGCCATAAACTTTTTTACGTCGTGCACAATTGAAAATAAATTCCAATCAGCTTTTATTCGTAGAGGGGTGGAAAAACTTGTAGCGGTAGGCGCACTTCCATCAGTGTGTGTCAAAAACTCGTTACACCTAGCGCCCCGGGCGACGGCGGGCTCTACACCTGGCGGACAACCAACGCCTCGGGTAATAAATGCACTCGATTTGTTTCAAGGCTTTCGGGGGAATAATTGGCTGATCCGACAGACTGCGAGAGCTTTTTGTCGTGTAGATAATGTTGCAATAAGGACTCACGTAAAGGCTGCAATATTTTTTATTTTCTTTGCCAAAATAAGGTAGAAAATGGTAGCGGCATTTTACTGTGCATAGGATGGTTGAGGGTAAGGTTAACCCCACAGATTTATGTTAATTTGGAACGTCCATGTGATTTGAATTTTAACCAAAATAGCCTGCAGATGTTCTGTCTCCATACACAAGAGTCCCAACTACCCGAAGCCACCGACACTATGGCATCTCCAATTATGGGGCAAGTTGTGAGACTGAAGGATAATATAGTACCAGTAACATATGATATGTCGGGGAGAGGCGGAGATGAGTAAGGGGGTTGTTAGAAAGATCTGATCACTGAACAACTGAACACTATTGTCTATTCAAATCATTTCGAAGATTCTGAAAGGCGGTCATTCACCTCAACGATACTGAGAGTATCTACCGCTTTTGATCATGATGCAAATAAACCACATAATTTTATTTATTTTAGTTATATGTTAAATAATGAACATTATTTATTTTTTCGTTCACACCTTTTTCAATTCAACAACCTCTGGGTCCGGAGCCAAGGACCCTACCCCCCAACAACGAAGGTCATTAATAAATGCACAATACAGAAAATACAATCGGATACTATACAATAATTGCTTAATAACTTCCTTAGCAAAAGCAATTTTTATGTATATTATATAAAAATGATCTTTTACAATATAGTAAACACTGAGATTATTAAATTTTATTAATAAAAAATTAAAAATTATAATAAGTAATAATAATAATAATAATAATAATAATAATAATAATAATAATAATAATAATAATAATAATAATAATAATAATAATAATAATAATAAAATAAAATATTATAAAATAAAATAAAATAAAGTAAATTAAAATATAGTGAAATAAAATAAAATAAAATAAAATAAATAAAGTTAAGTAAACAAAATAAAAGCATAAATAATAAAATAAATAAATCAAAATAAATAAATCAAAATAAATAAACAAAAAACTGAATAATTTTTTTTTTTAAATAAATATTAAAAAAAAATAAATAAATAAAATAAAATAAAATAAAATAAAATAAAAATAAAATGAAATAAAATAAAATAAAATAAAATACAATAAATAAAATAAAATAAAAATAAAATAAAATAAATAAAATAAAAATAAAATAAAATAAAAATAAAATAAAATAAAATAAAAATAAAATAAAATAAAATAAAAATAAAATAAAATAAAATAAAATAAAATAAAATAAAATAAAATAAATAAAATGTGATAAAAGTATAACAAAATTGTTCAAATTATTGTGTGTATTGGAAGAATGCAAGTCGTGGGAATGGAAGTCACCCAACTACATGAAGATCCAGGCGTTGTTATTCAAGGCCACTGCAATAACTAATTTTCTCATGTGACCTTCAAAAGCGTGTGGTTTGATAATAACTCTTGAATAAGTATTTAAAATCATTACGCAACGGTATGCCAAATAGTATAAATTGTGTAATAAAAACATTTTTTTGAAAATTTTATGAAAAAAACAGTTTCTACTTCACAACGTTCAACAATTCCAGTACAAGTTAAAAGATACTTTAATGAAATCCTTTCACCGCTAAAATCTTAGAAAACGCGCTCGTTCGACCGTGTAACTCGTTTCTTTACTCGATCCTCCACATAGGTGGGGGGCAAGTGGGTAGTATATAACACCTCCCACTCTCACCCCCGTCTTCATCCTGAAGCTTTCATCTGTATTTTTCTCCTCCCATTATCCTCCAGTGGCACTCGACGATCGATCTCTACTTTGCGGTAATACGGGGGACTCTCTTCTTATGTCGCTGTGTATTAGTCATGTCCCGAAATTACCTCAACCAGTGGCATTCTTATGACACATTGAGAGAATTCATCAACAGGTCCGCTTGGAAAAAAAAAGTTTCCCATAACAAACTATATAAAATAAATAATTAGTTAACAAATACACGATCTATTCAGAGAATAATCATGACTACTGTTCTGTATTAGTTTAATAATTTACAGTTCTGAAGCGCTGGTTTGAAATCCTTAACCCTAAATAACAGAAAACTTATTTATTGTTTTTGTGTTTATTTTTTTTTAATTTAATTTAAATCAAATTGAATAATGTTATTAATAAGTTCTCCGAGTATTTTTATTTTTTTATTATTGTGACAGCTGATTCGGCGTTCGAAGCCATCTTCAAACTGCGGTTAATCAACGTTGTGATAACTTAGACCCCTATTGTTTTATGAATCTGATGACGGATTTTGAGATGTTAACGAATGAATTGCAATATTTTTTTATATAAAGGTCAAATTGGAATGTTCACATTGTTTAATGGAAGGTGTTAAGAAATAGCGAAATTGTTCTCTTTGGTCTCGGGCATCGGAGTCATGCCACGAGCCCGACATTTGTATTCCCTGGTTCACGCTTTCCTTTCTTTGAAAGGGGCTTCACAAACCAGCTCTAAAGATAATATCATATGTGAAATAATCGTTTTAAATTCCAATCAAGTACTTTTCCGCTGTAAGACGTGGATACATTTGATTCCTTATTTGAATTGTACACCAAAAGCATGCCACTGATAACTCTGTTGAATCCTCTCGTGTTTGTTTTCCCGGAAACGATGATTGCAATAGAAGGAGACGAAAAGTCAGGTTTTTGTTTTACTTATTATTATTTACCTATTTTTATTATTATGTACTTATTACTATTTACTTATTAATATCTACTTTTTTTTTAATTATTATAATTTACTTATCACTATTTACTGATTATTATTTAATTACTATTATTTACTTAGTACTTCTTGCTAACAAAATCAGAATCACCTTATGATTGTGGGTAATTGGAACATAAATATTTTGTAATACTTATTTGGGTTACAATGAAATTGTTATTATTGTCATCTATAGATGTACTGCCTAACTGATAGATTTACTTGTTTATAGTCTAAATAACTTTGGTGAAAGGTTTTTTTTTTAAATAATATTATGTTTCACTAAATTATAAAGCCGCTCAACTCCACACAAGACTGCCCTAGTGAAATGAGTGGCTAATGATTTCGCTTTTAAAATTTATGAATACATAATGAAAAAATCTGAATTAATTGATTTTCTTAAAAATTGCACACGTAGATGTACAAATTTATTAAAATAATTAAGATGTTGAATAAATTCCGCGTCGGTTTATATTCACCCTGTGATTTCTACAGTGGGTACTTTTGTCAAAGCGCATCGTTTCCTGAAGATCTTGCTTACGAATTCGTTGATTCCACTGAAATAATTCTGGAAGTGATACTTTGGTATGTTTAGTGCCCACGTCTTTCAGGGCGTTATACCCCTGCTGAAATTCTCGGGCGCTCGAATATGTAGGCGAATTATTTCTATGGAAGTAGTTTGATAAATAAACGATTTACTAAAATTAGTGTAAGGAAAACTGTTTTACATACAAGTGAGGAATTTCTGCTCATTCATTCGCTTCCAGCAATTCATACTGTGCAGACGTCATGTTGTTAGAAAATAATAACGCCATTTGTATGGAATTGGATACATTCATCATCCAGAAGGATGTATTACCTACGCTTTACGTTGAGGAAGTACATGAATGCTTCCAATTTGGTTTCATTATTGTCTGCGATTCATCCGAAGTAGGGATGCATGAACTTATTATGCTGATGGATTGCAGTTACATTGCTTAGTTTGTGACAAATGGAGGGCTAACTGCATAAGGGCAAATTGTATGGGTGAATAACTTGTGCTAGACGAGAAATATTGTAGGATAATATGACAAAAGAAATATGCGCTAGCAAATAAATTATTTTTAGCACAGTAGGAGTTATTGCGGTATACAACAGGATTGTAATTCTGATGTAAATTTATGAAAAAAATCATATTTAGTAGCCCCGCCCACAAATGGCTAATGCCTTATTACTGCTATGGTGTACCAGGTACCTTTTTGTTATTAATAACTTTCGTAATAGATGTTTTCGTTAAATAGCCGATTTAAGATGTAGGGTTTTTTTATTAATTTCCCCCACTTCTTATAATCTCTGTCTCTCAAAGATTTGATAGTAGTCTCTACATGACTTGATATTTATATAATCTTTATTAAGGCACTGAACGGGTTGGCACCCTCATACTTGACTGATATCTGCGTGAGGGACAATCTTACAGAGACAACTCATGCTCAGATCGGCCAAGTCTGATGCGTCGAACAGACTCGTAGGATTGCTGCTAAATTTGGAAAAAAGAGCTTTCAATGTTCTGGGCCCACATTATTGGAATGACCTTTCATTTGGTTTGAGTTCAGAAAGCAATCTGGAAACCCTTAAGAAAAGTCTAAAAACGTATTTATTTAAAAGAGGATACAAGCTTTAACAAGATGTGAAGTGCCCTTGAGGTGATTAGTTACTAAACGGCACTCTGATCAATCGAATACACGCTCTTTCGTAAATTATTCATAACTTTAACCATTAAAAGAGAATTTTTCTGATTATCGTTATCGGGGCCATAATATATATCGGGATTTAAAACATGTCGGTGGCTTTTTAGTTAATGAGACCGACACAACATAAAATAACCTGATAACGGCTTTAACCGCTGAAACGCCTACCACCCAAATGCAAGTCAAACTAGAATAAACAAGATCACCGTTAAGTTGTTAGCTCCCAATGGGGAAAGAATCACCAAAGATCGATAAAACTGGACGACTCTGATTAAGGCCTGTGTCCACAGCCGGACCCCAGAAGGCTGGTGTGGAGGAAGATTAATATTATTGAAAAAGTTCTCTCGCATAAGTATTACGGTTGACCCGAATAAACTTCATCACATTTGATTGATGAGGAAGGGTATTTTTTCTTCCCAGGCAACGATGGAAGATTATTGGGTCACCATCGTATAATTTGTTAAGAAGATTATTATCCTTTTGAAAGTATATAAGTTTATATTTTCGAGGAAAGCAATTACTTTGTAGTTTTGACATATTTATTAATTAAAACGAACAATTTCTTTTAAACCACTAATTTATTTTTAAATTAATTCCAACTGGTTTCGCATTTCTCAAGCTTCATCGGGGTAAAACTTAAAACTAAACTAAAATAGATAGAGTGAGCACATATATAATAATAATAATAATTGGATGATTTGTATAGCGCGATATAGTTCAGATATATAACATATATGAAACTGGTTGGTATTAATTTTAAAAGAAATTAGTTGTTTAAAACGAATTGTTTGTTTTATTTGATATATAAGTTTAGCCAACTTTCTACGTAGGTACGCATTATGTACCGCAATAGAAAATAAATTATTGAAAACAACTGAGAGTACCTACATCAAAAATTTTGTATATTCACATAATGAGCGTACTCGTAACTTGCCGGAATTTCAGATTATCGTATTCTCTATCCATGTTTTCATCAGCATGAAATACAACCGAAGACAGGACAAATGCAAACCTCGGTCGGCGCATTACCACCGGAAAATTCGAATAAAATGCAATTGAGTATTTTCACGATAATAACGGAATTTCTATTGTATTCTTGTGCTGACAATATTATTTTTTTAACTATTTAAAATGCGCCATTTTTTGATTTACCGCCAAAACGACATATTTGATTTTATTCGTGAATATGGCGTTGTTGACGTCACGCCACCCAACAGTGATCAGTTACAGCCGTCTTATGGACCAGTAGTGTTTTATACATCATGATGACGTTATAGCCAGTTTGAACCATTCAGGAATCAGCGGTTTTAAATCGTTTTTAAAATCAATAATTATTAATAAAAAATATTAAAATTACTCATTTTTAGTACAATGATCAGAATCAACAAAAAAAATTAATCTTCCACACATTTTTAACGGTACCCATACATATTTTCGCATTCTTTCTAAATAGAAATTTATTCTAACATCGAACTTTGAATACAAAATGCATATCGATGCCACATACGATTTAATTCTAATAAATAAACATACATTTTAAACTGTGTACACCGTGAGAACTGATTAACTACGATTTCGTAATATCAAAAGTGCCATTGAGTTAAGTTGCAACATAATTATTGTTAACTTGATCAGTATATTTTCAACGCACATTGATTGTCTTGATTTAAATAAATAAATGTTTATTAATTGATAAACTAAAGTTCTTTAAAACTTAAGACAAGATTTTTGTGCATAGTGCAAAAGGTAACAATTATTATTTTTATAAACAATAATTATTAATCTAAAACACTCATCCAAATTGAAAAAACCTTCCGAGCAAAGATAAATGTCGCCGGCAGGACTCGAACCCGCACCCTTCTAATGTCCGGTCAGATGCTCTACCGTTGAGCTACGTCGGTTTATCGCAAACCCGCCAAGTTAATCAATATATACTAGTGTTCCATTCAATAATTACTGTTTTTATTATATTTTTCACCTGTAAATTATTCTGTATTTTTTGATTAACTTGGCGGGTTTGCGATAAGCCGACGTAGCTCAACGGTAGAGCATCTGACCGGACATTAGAAGGGTGCGGGTTCGAGGTTCGGGATGAGTGTTTTAGATTAATAATTATTGTTTATAAAAATAATGGAAGTTGAAGTATTTACAAACGTTGCACCTCATGGCTCAAAAACTACACAACCGGTACGAGTACAGTTGCTATGAGTAGTTTCGGACTACAGCCTGCAGTGTGAAGATAGCCTTGATGATAGCCTACCCCCTATGGGATTATAATTACGAATAAAAAAGCTTTCAAAACAAAATTATTAAAAACGTGACGTTAAAATAATTTAACAAAAGTGATCCATCTTAAAGTTAGGTATATGAAAGTGGTTTCATAAGACAAAAGTTCCAACGTCATTAAAAGCATCACTTTACCGCTACTTTCCGTGAAGCTGTAATGTAATAAGTTTAACAGTAAAGAAATACCAAACTGATGGAGCTGACTTCAAAATTGTGGGTGAAAGTGCAGTAAACTCAGTAAATGTTTAATCTGGAGTTTACTTTCATAATATTTTAACTTTTATTTCAAAGTTTCCAAAAATGTAAACCCTCAACCACCCCAATGGGGATACTTTTAGTATGCATCTCAAATACCACTTTTTTTTTTTAAATTGCTACTTAAGACCTCACTGTTCAGGGCTAGTGAGGCTAAGCATCATCATTTGGGAAATGTAGTGGTAGGTGGCAGAAAAATTTTGGAAGTTAGAATGAGAGCAAGATAAAGGCTTTTTGTGTGGTACCGCACAAGAGTAACCAGTTAGTGGTTGAGTTGATAAAGGCGTCGGATTCAATTCCTCGGCTAGCTTAGTTGTCGAACATAAGCAACATCTTCCGCTTTTAATTTTGATAGTCTGAGTTTTTCAAAATATTGTCATATTATTCGTAACCCCGTAATGTTTGTATTTCCTAAAAGAGAAAAAAAAATCTAACTACCAATAATAACATTTTGAAAATGCCTTTGAACACCGAAACAGCTGTCACAATAACAAAAATATAAAATACTTGCAGAACTTAATAATATTATTAAAATTGATTTAGGTACATTGCATTTAAAAAATAAATAAATTAATAACTGGATTTCTACGAATTAAACACAAAAACAATTAATAATATACGATTTCTCGTCACTAAACAGACATTTCGATCATATTTTAGAATCTGAATACGTCTTCCACTCCAAACAACGGGCTTTGAAATTATATTTAAGTGTGTTCAAATTTTATAAAATGATATCTCTACATCCATAAACCAGTTAATGAATTAATGCTCGGTCTGGCATCCAACCAGCAAACGGCAGTAAAATATCCGGAAGGTTACAGGCGAGAGAAAAAGTTACGCTTTGGAAATCTATTCATAAAGCAATAAGATGTTTCGTTATCTGAAGTATGTAACTGTTTTATTTCTTAGGGTGAAAGACTTGACAAGAAAGTTGCCGGTGGTCAATGCAGCGTGCCGACACCGCCGGTGGGGAGAGCAATCCTGGCATTGAATTGAATCGCTTCGGATATCGACATATTTTCTATCAGCGAGGTGGCATTTAAAGGACAAGCACGACTGCCGCCAGAAAAATAACAAATGTGTCATCATGTTCGTGGTGCAGTTCTTATTCTTACAAATATTACTACAAGATACGTGTTAATAAATATTCTGTAAAACAAATCTTAATGATCGGTTGCACATTTTGTTAGTTCCCAAAATGATCCGAATTTTTTTTACATGTTCCTATATTCTTACATTCCTTCTTTAGGACTATATTAAGACTACCTACGTTGCAAAATAATGACAGACATACATGAATATTTAGGTGTTGGAGTGGGAGCCGTCCAAAGGGAGAGGAGTAATTAGGGGGTTATCAGGAGGAGCCGAGCGGTTCACTGGAAAATTTTGTAGAAGAAGACTATACGATAAATTTACTTCTTTTACTTATTCAATATACGAGTACAACAATTAATGTTTTTATTATTGTTTTATTTTAGGATTTTCTAATTTCAAGTGCTTCTAAATTATCTATTTTTTTGCTTTTATTATTAGTATGAAGAATTTGAACCCCTGTATCTTTATTAAAAAAATGATTGGCAAACTCTGAAAAATTATTGTTATTTAAACACCTTAAGTGTTATTATTTTGTATCTTAGGTTAGTCTCAATAAAGTCCTGATATACTAAATCATTATATTAAACTTAAGGGGTGTAAAACAATTTTATGTGTTTACGTTACGATTATTTTTTAATGGAATTTAGGGCTGCTTATTTAGGACGTACACGTTTTTTATTGAATATTAGATCAATATTAAGATTGGTGCTTCAGATTAATTAATTTCTTCGTCGAAGGATTTGTACAAACAAACCTGTTTGGTGATGTATAAAATATTACAGATTTATTGGGTTTTTAGTGAACCGTATACACAGAATATGCTTCATACTGAAGTCGATTTAAAAATGTTGAACACCTCAAATCTTAATATGTCATATTTTCAACCCACGAACATATTTAGAAAACCAGTCGCATTTACGGTCCACTGAAGAAATATACCGATATAAGTGTATTGTCCCCATGTCCATGTGCCCGAAGCAATGGGGGAAGATATTATAAAATGTCTTTTGTGGCATAAAATTGTACTGCAACATATATCTGAAGGTCCGTATAAGGCAGTGGTGGATCATGTACACAATACACTTTTCATACAAAATATAGGAATGATAGTGCCAATATTTCAAAATAAATATAGTCAACGAACCCTTGAATACATTGTACCATTTATATTTAACAAATTGCCGTACGAATTTAAAAACAATTGCCCTATGATGAAATTCTCACTGATGTTAAAGTGTTGGCTTTTGGAAAGTAACCTTGTGTATTGATGGTAACAAATATGACGATCTCCTTGGTTGTAAGCTACTCGATATCTGGTGTATTTACTGTTACGGTGTTACTATTATATTTAAGTCAATCCTCATTGTAACCAACCTGTACTGCTGTTTTATGTATGTATATTTATTTCATATCGCAATTGATTTAATACTTTGCAGATGCTTTGATATTTCTGATATTTACGTAATATTTATATTTTTGTAATATTAATGCTTTTATAATGTTGACAGTTTTATTATATTGATATTTTTTACAATGTTAGTATTTTTATAATATTGATATTTTCATAATATTGGTAATTTTATAATGTTGATGTTTAAAATGTTGATATTTTTAAAATATTGATGTTTTTATAATATTGATATTTTTATAATTTTGATATTTTTTATGATATTAACATTTTTATAATTTTGATATTTTTTATGATATTGACATTTTTATAATATTATTTAAATCGGTGTTTTAAAATTGGACTCTAGTATCTCAATAACAAAACTGTCATACTTTTTCTTTTATTTTTTCTTTTTTAAATTTTTTTTTTCAACTTATGCCCATTGATCACAACATGCATGCGCCTAAATATAATAATTTTGCCCTATATTTGTATGATGATTGTAATTTATTGTTGTATTATATTATATTGTTGAAATAAATTCCTGCTGACAAGCTACTTGCAGTGGCTTAGCGGGTATAAGTTCCCACTGTATATAATGAATATTATACAATAAAAAAAAAAATATTCTCTAAAGAAAACACCTTCTGTTGGAGGAGATGGGATAACTACCAAAATTTGAAAACGCTGGCTACGGAAATCACATTGCCTCTAACCCATATAATAAATCTCAGTATTACTCGGGGACACTTCCCCTTAAACCGGAACAAGGTATTGTTATTCCTATACATAAAACTGGGAACAAGACAGACATAAACTCATTACAGACCAATAACTCTTCTGACCAGTCTGTCTAAAGTATTTTTAAAAGTTATCAATGCGCGGTTGGTTAAATTTCTTGTGAGTTCTAAACTGCTCTCAGAAAACCAATACGGATTTCAATAAATAAGAGTACCTCAGATTCTATTGCCGCTCACAGATTTGATTGTTAAAAACCTCAATAAAAGCAAAAAATGTATTTCAATATTCTTAGACCTTTCTAAAGCCTTTGATATAATATCAGACAGAAAATTAATAAAAAAACTTGAAAAAATCGGTATTACGGGCAACGAACTTAATTTTTTTAATGGCTATCTTAATGGACGCCACCAACAAGTGAAAATAAATAACATTCTTAGCAACCAGTGCTCAACTGACTACGGTATTCCACAAGGAAGCATATTAGGACCGACTTTGTTCCTGTTGTGTATTAATGATTTATATTCAGGGGGAAATTGTTAGCTTTGCTGATGACACTGTCTTACTTGTAGAAACTGACAATTGGCTGGATGTTTTCAACAAAGCTGAAATAGATATAAGAATGGTTAAAAATGGTTGGACATAAATACGCACACACTGAACTCCGAGAAAACTAAACATGTCACATCAAGCATAAATATTATAGGTCAACCACATGGCGACTTCTCTATTAAAATACACACATGTATGAATCCCAATGAATATTGTCAGTGCCCCTACACTAAGCACACTAATCGGATGAGGTACCTCGGCCTCGATCCATGCCTCAAATAGAATCTTCATACCCAAAGCATCGCAAATAAAATAAGAAAAACTATGCACTTTTTCGGAACCATACGAAACTTTCTCGGATTACAACATTTGAAAATGATTTATTTTGTGCTCTGTCAATCTACTATTGAGTATGGTATCATAGCATAAGGAGGTGGTACTTCATTTGCACTAGACCCAATCATAAAGGTACAAAAAACGATTATAAAAATAATCCTTAAGCTACCTCTAATTACAGACTCTAACTCAACCTTTAATATAATGGAGTATTTGACGTTCGGCAGATTTATGCAAAAACAATCCTCCTCCATCTTTATTCAAACAAACGTAAATACTATGAAAAAAGACTAAAAACTTATTTACTCCAAATTCCTGTAACTCGTACTACTTTTGGGCAACGGAATTTTAGGTACTTTGCGATAAGAATTTTCAACATTCTTCCAGTTAGCAACAAAAAATCTGATTCACAAAAAAAATTCAAATACAATATAAAAAATTGGATTAAAAGTAATGATAGGGCATTTACCGGTGCACTCATCCAAATTCGAAATTATTGATTTAACCATTTACGGAGAGTATCTTAATATAAGTGTACATTCATAGGTATAATAAAATAATATGCAAAATTACTACCTCAAAACAGGCTAGCCTGGTGAGGCGGGTTATGTGAAAGTTCACCTTATAACTGTTATTATATTATTTTCTTTTTTATATATCTACTTTATAAACCGCTGTACACTTTCATTATTATATTATACATGTATTTTAGTTGTAGTAAAATTAATTACAATAAATATATTATTGCTACTATAATGTCAATTATATCGTACTCGGTGAGCAACTAGACAATATTTTGAAATATCTAAATTCTTTCTTGAAGAGATAATCAATTTCGTTGGCCCCTTTTTGCCTAATTGACAATGCTAGTTTTCTTTTATATTAAGTATGGATCAACTTCTAGGGATTTTATGGTCGGTGGTAAGATCAAATTCAGATTTATGTAACTTACTGAACGGTACAGGAACGTATGTCAACGTCCTCGAGTGTAAGGTTCGGTGCCGGAATTACTTCAACATTCTCGGGATTGAAAATAAAATATTTGGCTACTTCGTAAATACCAAAAGACTGCCATTGAAATAAATTTATTTTTATTTATATTTAAGTGAACAAATTATCTTGGCTGGAATTAACTGGCGGTTAAAAATCGGCGAAAAGTCTCAGTGTTATTAAGATTCCGTGACGTCAGTCGTTCCCTAGCTGCCATTATTTTTCTACAGTCACGTCGCTGTCAAAGAGGGAACTCGAAACTTAAAAAACTTCATTCAAATACGCATTTGTTCTGCTCGCTTGGACATGTCCATCCTCAAGAGGATGCTTCAAGTGGCGATATTGAAAAGGTAGCAAGTATTTTTTTATAGAAAAATTCTGAAACGCTAACGCATTTTTAACTTAATTTATTATCCAGTGTGTTTAGAAAATTTTATGTTTTTTTTACGGGAATATATATATTTTTTTTACCAAAAAGTTATATTCTTTATGTTTAACACGAATTCTCAATTATATGACAAGGGAATAATAAAATTAATAAGAGAATCATTTAGTGGCTAAAATCAGTTTTGCTGCGTTTTGTTGTCAAAATTAATTAATTTATTCATTTACGCCCATTACAGGTTTTTTCGTTAATATTAACAAATAATATTGAAAACGTGCATATTACAATAGAAAATATAAAAATAAACAACATAATTTGACACTTTCATCCCGAGTTAAATAGTTTCAAATAACCTAGAAAAAAAACCGTACTAATGTACGCCTATAGTGTAACACTGATGTTTTGTCATCTTAAATGCATAATTTTATACTACCCACCCCTCCCTACCCGATCCGATTCCTATTGTCACTGGAACAGGAAAGGGCCGAAGACAGTTCGAACTCTACCGCTCGTCGCGCAAGAACAAAGGTTGTTTAACGCCGTGACCGAAACATCTCGCCAATTCTGGATTAGTGAAGTTTCAGTGAGGTGAAATAAGTGCTAGAGGATATCCACGAACAAGGTAGGCCTATTCAATTTCCGTGGCACCCTCCTCTTTCTCTTCAGTCCTTCCTTGACCTTTTTTTCTCATATGGTTCTCCATATTAACTTAGCCGCCAGCCCAGAATTGGGATTCTTTCAGAGCTATCGAAACATATGTACAAAATATATCAACAATATCGAAGTCTTTGTTCCCCGGATGTTGATTTCATCGAATAGGAGTATAATATTTCGACGCGGAAGATAAATTATCACAATAAAATGGTAGGTACTGTCTTGTAACTGTCCAACCAGGTATATGGAAAAAGGGGTATGAAACAATGAATTAACAATCTCAAACAAACATGTTAAATCGCAAAAAATTATTCAGATATTTTTTGCGATAGGTGTTCCAAGATCGTGGGTGAACAAAAATTAGATATTTCAATTGTTGAAAAATTCCTAAAACATTTGAAGAATTTCTCACAGTACACCATATCATTTATTAAAAAAAAAAATCTACCAGATAAACCAATTTAACACAATATTTACTCATAATAAATTTAATCGAGTAAATTTAAAAAAATAAATATATGAGTTTAAAGGGGTACGGGTAGGGGTAGGATTTTTCCTCCATTGGTGCCCTTTCCTATCAGAGGTTAGCTATCATCAGGATGAACGTCACCCTAGAGCATGGGTTCCCAACCTTTTTGTACTCTAGAGCACAATATAAAATATCGGTAGGGTGGCGGGCACCACCTATTTTCAATCAACAAACTCCTTCCATAACTTCTTATATTCATAATTTATTAATGAATAATAAACCAAATTGTTCCAAAATAATAAAGCTCTTACAAATAAATAAAAATAATTCACATTTTTGTTTAATGTTTATGAAAAAATTCTGTCTCTGTCGAATAGTGGCGGGCACATACGGCACGGGGTTGGGAACCACTGCCCTAGAGACTTCTACTTGAAAAAGCTGCAATCTATAAATAGTGTACAAACTATTAAGGATTCACAAAAAGAATGCATATTTATACCGTCGGTCGGTACATCATGAATTCAAACTGCCGATAGTTACAACTTTTTTTTTCAATCGAATATATCTTGTTCACATTTAGAATAAGATAGCGTATTTTTTATACATTCCACCTTTCCAACAATTACCCTTCAATTCCGAGTATAAAAAAAAAGACGAATTAAAATGGCGGCGGTCACGTGACAGCGGAAAACTTTTCCCGCCAAGATTCGGCGTCTCTCCAACAAATCACACCCTCCGGAGACGTCCGCCTGATTTAGATCGAGCCGAGACGATTTTAAGACTTCGTAGTTTAGTTTTAATTCGAGACTTTTTGCTCCCCCCCCCCACCCCCACCCCCACCCAAGACCCACCAACCATCGCTCCACTGACTACTCAAGTTGCAAGACCCGTTTATAATACATCGCCGGGCCGTTGTTGCGGATATATCAGATGAAAGAGTAAAAATTATTATTATCTATATATATATATTAAAATCAATGCAAGTTTGTTTATTTGTTCGTCCTCGATTTTCTCAATAATTACTGGACCGGTTTCGCTGAAAATAGCATAGTTTGTTCTTATTAGTGCCGGGAAGGTTTGAAGAGTAGTTTTAATGAAATCCAATATGTAAAACTGTTGCTATAACGTTTTAAAATTAGTATGAAAAACATTGAACCCGCCATGTTTTATTTAGGTTAGCCCATAGATATAACACTCTGATTAGCCACAGATTGCATATTCAAAATTAAAAAAAGGTTTTTTTGTGTAGAATATTTTCAAAATGGAAAACACGAGTAGGTACCTACTTAAGAACTTTATGATTTAGATATGTTTTTTAAAAATAAACGAATTGAATGAAACAAAATATTCAAAGGAATGTTTCTTTATTTGGAGATATTTCGCTGTCAAATCAATTATTGTACCCGAGCGAGGCCGGGTACATATCAGCTAGTGTGATATATATATAGCATCATCCACTTCATGGTTATTGATTTAAATTGTGCAGAGAGTGTGTTAAGACATCAGTTTTAAATCAAGATTTTCTGCTCTACTCCACGCTTCTTCTATACTCCCACGACCGTTGTTCGAGTTGCGGAACCCGTTTATAAAATATCGCCTAGTGGTTGTTTTGGATATAGGGTGAAAGAGTAAAGGGTATTATTTGTTATCTTAACCTCATGGCTATTGAATATCGACGTGTGCTACTCTAGTAAATAGATCTGGACAGGGGAATGTACGTTATGCTATTCGTAACCATTGAGCAAATAATAAAATGATTTGATTTGAAGAAATTGTACTTGAAACGTGTTTCAATGGGGAACGACTCTACAAAACCACATTGCTATTTTTTATGCCCGATTTCGACAGAGGTCAATTATTTTCCACAAATAGTACTGTTCTATGTTTTGCAGCTAATTGTGTATTTAAAGGTTCCATAGTTCATGGTGAAAATGACTAATGAAGAGCTAAAAATTGTTATCTTGACCTATACGCTCCTAAAATTTGTGAAAAATAATCACAAAATCTCATGTTTGGATTACCTAGCGTTTACATTTAAGAATCTGTCTTCTCTTGTGTGATGAAATGGCTCAGTAAGATTCTGAAAAAATAGGCCAAAATCTGCAAATGAATAATTACCTCTGAGTAATAATATTAAATCAACATAAAATTTACGATTTAACCAGCTCCTAATGCGAACAGTACAACTATGTATACATCATTTCCTCAATAAATGTGTAATTATTTTGTGGCATCATTGTTAATATAATTATATTGTTTATACCACTAGTTTTTAATATTTTAAAATCTACATGTTTTCGAACATCCCTTATGAACAGTATTCTAAATCAGGTAAGTTTGCTGCTGAAGAGACGTACCGGACTTACATTAATCTGTGATTCCTGACCATATTTAGAATAAAAAATATAAATGAAATTTTGGTTTCCGGCGACATATACGAGTATATATATATTTTTTATTTACGTAAAAACATAATTTTTTGTAGGTATTTGACAGATCGGGTCGGTAAATGATCAAAAATGGGTTGGTATTTGAAAAAAAAAATTGTTAATAAAAAACACACCGAACATCAAAATTTGATTTTTATTTTTTACTCCAAATATGGTTAGGAATCACTGGTGAAAGTAAGTCCAGTGCGTCTCTTAACACCCTGTATATAAAAACTAGTAGTGTAAATAAAGCACTTCCTATTACGTATATATATACATCTGGTTAAGTTAATTGCACGAGGATAAAAGGCCGGTGTATTCCGAAGGTTGAGAACTTTGTCACCTCAGTTCTCACTATCCACCGACGCGATGCAGGAAACATTTCTGCACAAAGCAGTTCCGCAAAGAAGCGCATTCACATATAGCGTGAAACGAGTTCGCAGTACATAATAATAAATTGCTTTCAATAGGGTTGCCATCGAACGCCAGGCGTCTCGTATTTACGGAACCATTCCGTTTTTTTCGTTTTTCTCCTTAATTGGCTGCATTTTTCAGAAGTCCGGACTGTCGAAGTTTTGAGCATATGTTCACTTAATGTGCTGCCCAAAATTCAAATTTTTAGTTAGTATATTTATTTTAATTCAGTTTTTCAAGTTAATTCGAGGATAATAAAACAATATATTATTTAAATTGTGTAGTTGAAGTTAAAAATGGTGGGTACTTACTGTAAATGCTTTATATTTTATGATAATAATATTGATGTGCTATTTACTTTGATGGCAACTCGGAAATTGAATTAAAATAAAAACAAACTGATACGCGAACTATAATCAACTCTTCTTCCGAAATTAAATACCTTGGTGTGATCATTCATCAAAACTTAAAATGGAATAGACACGTCACAGAGATGATGTATGTATTAATATATTCGTCAGACTAAGAAATATTTTAAATTTGAAAATAATCAAAAATTTGCACTATGCCCTTGTTCACTCTTTGCTTATCCACGGAATTATTGGTTGGGGAGGTTCTTATAAAAATGATTTAAATTCAGTAACAGTTTCACAAAGAATCATCATAAAAGTATTTATTAAGTAAAAATTCCACCTTCTCAACGAAATCACATTTCACACTATTTCCAGTTCCAATTGTTGAAGATATATTTTACCCAATTTTCCGTTATAAAAATGTGTAAAGAGAAAAATCTTAAAGAAAATCAGGAATATTACAAGCTTATGAGAAATGGAAATCTACTTATAACACCTAATTTTGAAACAACTCAAATGCAAAACCATTACATTTATCAAGCCTTATTTTTTTTTAATTACCTCCCATTTAAATGCGCTCAATCAGAACAAATAATTAAAATTAAACTCTCCTTAAAAAAAACTTACATACGTAAATATTTCATAAAAGAAATTTTATAAATAGAAGCAAATTAAATATTATGTAACTTCCAAATTAAGAATCGTGGCTCCCTTATCAAACACAAGAACTCCTCTTTTCTGATAATGTATACACGACCAAGAATACCCTTTAATTAAATATATTTTGTAAATTACTTGTAATGCAACTCATAAGAAATAAAAAAGAGGTTGTTATTGGAAACGATCAAATAAAATTTTCGACAACATACATTTAAAAATAATTTACTGCAACTTTTACTAACACAATTCTAAATGAGGAACAAAAAATCAATCAATCAGCAGTCAAGTATGTCTGGAATACTAATATTGGTTCATGAACCTACATTATTTTTATGCGAAAGGGGTAGCTATTTGTAACCCTTAGTATTATGTACAGGTTTCTTACGAGGTCCTCTATTATTTCAATCAAATCAATAAATACAGCAAAATGTTTTAAATTATTAAATGAACTTCTTCAATAAATGAAAAATCACTTTGTGGTTTCATTTAAAATATTAAATTAACGTTTACCCCGTTTCTCCAAAAAAACTAAAAACTTCCTTCCCAAATTCTTTAAAGTTCACCTACTTCCCCAACATTTATGTTAACCCTAAATGAATCTTGGCGTAGATTCGTAATAAGAGACCTACTTCAATTTCAGGCCAATTTGTTAATAATCCATCTGAAAGAATGGAAAAAAATTAACCCCCTTCAGAATAAACTATTAATTCGCGTGTTTTCTAAATTATAGAGATTTAATAGGTTTATCTCCTAGCACCCTGTAACCGACGGAAGTTTATTTTGCGATAATTTAACGTCAAATTCTTTCAAATACAGCCCTAACTGTAATTCAATTTCCTCCATAAAACGAGCCGAAAGTTCAAACAAAATCTGTGATGTTTTTGCTTAATATTCTATTCGTGATCTCGTCTGAGTCAGAGATTCCTTTTGAATCTAGTCACGCACTCGGTTGACATCCTTCATGACAGCTACATATAATCATACTTATCCATTGAACTCGGTTTAAGGCACGTGCGAGTAGGCAGATACAAAGTTGCTCCAAGTTATGTTTGACACGCTTCAGTGAGAGGGTATCGGGAATGTAACCGTAAAATACGAGTATACGAGTATAATGCCTACAGCACTGCGTCGTGCGAGTTCACTCGGCGCCGAAGGACTAATAAGTTGTCATGTCAAGTGAAGGACGTTATTGACTGCTTGTCAGATATTTATTATGTGTCGAGACGCTAAATTTAACTTGTATCGGTTTTCGAGGTGACTGGTGGTGTGAACTATATGGGGGCAATGGGCATAATAGATGAGACATTTGACGGCCTCCATGGTCGAGGGGTAAGGCTCTCGACTACGAATCCGAAGGTCGCGGGTTCAAATCCCGGCGTGCGCAAGTAAATTTCATTTAATTAATTTGTGTTGTTTCACAATTAATTAATTCAAAAATAATATATAGTATATTTGCGCACGTTCCAGAGTGGAAGATACTCTCAGTATCGCCCTGGTGAAAGACCACCATTCAGAATTGAAACGTTGCTTGAAATGGCTTTTAGCCGTGTTTGGTGACCAGATCTGAATAGCCAGGTATTTCCCCACCTCCCCCTTCCCTCCCCTTTCTCCTTCCCCTCCCCAAAAACCTTCAGCCTCACAACATTCCCCAATTGGGAATGCCATAGTCTCACTGGCTCCAGACGGTTGGGAGCAGTTGGGACTCTTGTGCGGTATTCATGTAAAAAAAAAAAAAAAAAGACGTGTCAAAATCATAAAATAACTTAAGATAATGTCGTTTCTCAACATGTATGCAGAAGAATGTTCTGTATACCTGCGATTGAAGAAGTAATGTCGGGGGCGGGATTTGCAGTCTACCGAGCGAATTGTAGCAAAGCCATCTCAACCCATTGGTAGTTGATTTTTGGTTAGCGTTATTATTTTAAAATAATATCTACTTATTAATTAATAATACCTCCATTAAAATTATAGCAGACTGATATACTCGTATAAATAGGTACTGTGCATAATAGATGCATGTCATATCCATATCTGTTCTGTTGTAGACCATCCATCATGATATAATAGCTATATTTTCGAGTCTTACCACGTTCAAATAAATATGTTTTTTTTAAATGCCGAAATTTTAAATACAGGGGCATTTTTATAAAAGTTAAAATGAAAGTAATAATAATAATAACAATAATAATAATTATTATTTGAAACACACATTATTTTACAAAAAATATTTATGAAGGTTTTGACTGACCAACTAGTAGCAAATCCCGTTTCAGGACAATCAAATTGATAAGTTTAGTTCATATTAATATTCACATACATGAAAGAATATAAAAGAATCCATAAAGGAAATTAATAAAAATTTTTTAAAAAAAACAAAAATTTTCGGTTGTATTTTATGTTTTTGTTATTAAAGTATGATGCATTTTTTTAATTTATTGTATAGTAATAATGAATTACATATGAGATTTAAAAGTTTAAAGTATAAAGTACAATAGTTTAAAGTATAAAAGTTTAAAGTATAAAAGTTTAAAGTATGTATACCAGACGTGTTGGCACACAAACGAACTGTATGAGGCGGCTAATCCCAATCTGCGGAGAGGGCTGGGAGGTGAGAAAGCACCACCTACCGTTCCCTCTGCAAGGAGGAACGGTACTAGCGACAAGACCCTTATTATTTTGCGGGCCTTGTCCGTGTGACGTTGCTTATTTGGATCCAGTCCGAGGCAGTAGTCCGATGGGGGGTCCAAGGTAAGCGGTAGTCAGAATAAAAGAAGGCGGGTAGATCAGAAGTCAGAGCGGGCAGTGGAGAGAAAAGATCTTGTCAGGCTGACGGTCGAATGCCAACTAACTCAAACTGGTTTTCGCAGGCTACTTAAGGCGGTCTACCACACGCAGACCCCACGTGCCCTGCGCATATTCGACAAGTCTTTCTCTTTCCCACCGCCGCACTGCTCTTACGATTTTATTCAAGACATTTAAGTCTGAGCGGTCTATGAGTACACGCTCGTCACAGACCGCCCGTTACATACATTAACAAAGGCGTTGGAAATCGAAATCGTTTACGAACAGCAAAACAATATTTATTATTCGATCCGACTCCCTTACAAATTACAACAATGACAATATTCTACATATAACAAATGTGATGACAAAAATGACCGCGTTTAAACATTCTGGGAGAGGCGGTGACGTCTGATATAATATGACATGCATTTTTAATTTCGTGTGAAGTATTAACAAATTACAAATGAGATGTTAAACTTTGAAGTATAAAGTATAAAAGTTTAAATTATTAAATTTGTAGTAAAGTTGAAATTTGACCTCTGCCAATTTGAATGAATAAAAGAACGCATGGCGGATACTTAAAAAAGAAATGGACATTCAACTATCGGAGAAAGGCAAATTTTACCTCCATCATATATTATCTAAAACGCATTTTCAGATTTTGGCATTGATAACAAAGAAAACTCTAGAATTTAGGAATATTTGCATGGATTTGCTTATTTTGACCTTTAAAGGCGTCTATGTCAATCCGCCACATTGTGACTGCATTCAAAATTATATGACACAAATTAAATAAATTAAAATTATTTGTCGATTTTTGCACAGCCCCCCTTTCATTGGAAAAAATCTTCTTTTTGAAAATAAAAGCACTAATAAAAATAAATATTTAATTAGAGATTTGGTTTTCAAGATGGAGCATTAGGAAACGAAACGAAGGGACGGTTATACCGAAACCAGTTCACTGTTCATAATGTTTTTTTATAAATAATGTAAACATTGCTCTGTCTCAAATCCCATTCAGCGTTGAAGTTGAGAAAGGTATAAAAAGAGATGTAAGGGGTGTGCAGTGTAGGGGAAACACGACGGTTTACAAGGAAAATTTAAAGACTAAATGTCAAAATGGCGTAAAATTTAAGTAGCCATTTTGATTTTGCTGTAAGTGTTATTTAAGTATATCTAATACCATAAGTCTATAATCGGGTAATTGAATTATAGACGATTTCTTTATAAGACATTTATTTTCAGACTTCAGACAAGTTCAAGTTATACGATAAACAGCCCAGCCGACCAGCCCGCCACAATGCTACCAACCTAAACATCGTATTTTCGTTCTCACAACTACCAACATGACAGATACGAGTACATCACAATATCCTTAATGCAAATCCTTTATAAATACACATCTAATTGAATGCTTTTATCATTAAGATGAAGTATTTCTACCACTGTATTTATAACGTAAGTAGGTGCATTACTAGACATAAGACTACGTAACAAAAACTTTTTTATGGTGAAGGAGTGGTCAATGTAAAATGCTTTGTAAGTCGTCGAGGGTTTCATCTTCATATTGATTATTATTTACTGATTATAGGGTTTGAGGCTACAAAAAAATGGTTTTACAGCTATCCATAGACATATTACATTGATAAAACAGATTAGGGTACTTAGATCAGGTAAATGTGACCACGCCGACTGCAACGCTACCTATATAAGAGAGACGGTAAGGGCTTTCTCAACTAGATTCAAATAACATACACGATGTTATAAAAATAAACTGCACTTTTTCAAAATTCGCAGAACATCTCTTAGTAAATAATCACGTCCCGCTTGACAACAACAAACCTAAAACCTTACATATAGAAAGAAACGGTCTTAGATTAAATTTACTTGAACAATTTGGAATTAATAAACGATAAAATGATCCTAATATAACATTAATTAATAAAGTAAGGAATTTTATATACTCACCGCTTCTCGGAATGTTCACATTATCAAAACAATATAACACATTTTAATAAATCAATTAAGAAAATATTATCAGTTAAATACGAGGAAACATATTATAAATGCTAAAACCTCAGAGAATTGAGTATTCGATCGGTTTTACCGATAATAAATCCTTTTTTTTTTTTTAAATCCGTCCGAATTAGAATGGGGTGGGAGTAAATAAAATCATATAAATAAGTCGTCACAATATGGATTAACTGTGGTTCGAAAATGCCCTTAAACGCCGAAACAGCGTACAGTCACAATAATAAAAAATAAAAACTAAAATGACTTCCATTACTTAATTGTAACATTATCATTTGATTTCCATTAAATTAAAAAAAATAAAATTAAATGGAGTTCTACGCATTAAACACAAAAAACCATTAATAGATAAGGGTACCATGACTATTAAGCGCATCACGCTGAATCAAAATTACGTAATTATGCGCAGTCGTTCTTCCTTAGAACCCTCCGAATAAGTTAAAGAATTTCGCCAAAAATTACCAGATTTTTTAAATTGAAACTTTTAACCCCGTTGACTTCGGCCACCCCTCATCCCTCTACCTTATCTGGAGCAACTCTTCGCTCTCAATTTATCTCATTATCTTTAAACAAGGGTGCGGTTCTCCCTCTACAAATGGATGCTGCCGTTGCCCAGGTGGTAGAGAGGTGAGGGGAGCTCCCCAAATTCCTGATAATTGAAAATGGACTAATATAGGTATCAGGGATAGGGTGTTTGCAAACAATTCCCGAACTAATTGCACAGACGGAAATGAGACACTTGTCGACCAAATTCCTCACAAACAATTGTTAACTTCTCCACCACTTGTACAGCTCGGTATTGCATACGTAAATAAACTATTTTTATCACGTCCCACAATTTATTTGTACTTTTAATTTATTCATCGATACAATCTCAATATATTATAGGAGTTGTGTTACTGTGCCTGTCTCACTAGGAGAACCCGTGTTGAAAGTACAGATTGACATCAATCAATTGATTGAAAAATATCTAGCTTTCAATTTATGGCGTATTGTTATATTTCGAACAGTTAAATGTAAAGCTCCGAGGCTCATAGTGGAAATCACATTCATCGATTGGAATAGTTAATTTTACCAACAAATATGCTTACTTACTGGAAAAGCTAAGAAAATTCCAAGAGTTTCTAGTGGCCTATAGGTTAAAGTTTTCTGTTTTAGTTATTATATATTTATGTCAAAATCATAATCTTATACTTAATCAAAAAAATTACTGAAGAAACCTTTTTTCTGAAAGAAGGCATAAGAGATCTAACTGCTCAGAGTCAGTGGAACTATATCATTCCCATTTAGAGATTATTGTGAGTTTAAGTAAATGGCGGAGGGGAAGGAAGGTTGGGAAGAACTTGAATATTCAGATCTTGTCACTAGCCATGGAAAAACCAATTTGAAGTAACATTTCGCTTCTGAATATTGATCTCTCTACGGGGCGATATGATACATTCCACCCTCCATTGTCCTCAATCAAATACACATCCCGTATTACATTTTCTTCGACCTGAAAAATCAGGGAGGATGCTACTTTTCGTGCATACCTAGTATGCGAAGTTATTTAAACCCCGTGTCGTAGTTATAAACAACACCACCATCCATTGGTTCCCGAACAGGTGGCCAACTAATTCAATTACTGGAAACGCGGACCTAGGGGATGAACTGGCCGCCAGCCGTAAACTGTTGGCCGTTGGCCGTTAGTCGTTACCCGGTATGTAGTCCTGCTCTGAACTGGCCATTACCTTCTGAGTAATAGATTTATATCTTATCTCGAGTACTAGTTAACGGGCATTGCGTCTAATGAGGCGACGTCGTGTTATCTGGAAGATTAACACATCTGGAAGCAACTAGTATGTTTGCAATCTATTCAAATCTTGAATTGAAAATAATGACTTTATCTCAAAAGTACGTCGTGGTTCGAAATCTACGCGACTGGTACGAGTGCATTTCCGTACTACAGCCTGTGGGGTAAAGATTGCCCTACTGAGAACCCACCTCTGATAGGAGAACACACCAGAAAAAGAAGAAAAAAGAAAATTCCTGCATTCAAATCACACATATAATAAGTACACAGCCAGTACAATTTACAGTGATAAGTGACGACTACATCGTTTAGTTAACGGTCAGCACCTAAAAATACACATTTTGTAATCTGTTAACGAAAGAAATACGATCAATGATTTTTCTGTGAATTCCATACGAGTAGTAGGGAAAATGTATAAGATTTCGAAAGAAAATGTTTTGGAATTGTATGTAAAACGTTTAAAATTGGCATCACTTGTTTTCAAACTACACCTGCTTTCATATGTTTTGATATGTATTTCATAGAACTTAAACGATTACGGTATGAAAATTTAGTCTTTTAAAAACTTATACATTTTCCTAACTACCCGTATAGAATTGCATATAAATCATTCATAGTATTGTTTGAGTTACGATGTGACTTTTAACTATGATTTTAACTACGATGTGACTTTTATGGTCATTTTCGATTGCTATCGCTTCATTAATATTTTAAGCCACTCTCCGCGTCTGGATAATGCGTCAAGTGGTAAGTAGTAAGTTGCTGTTAAATTGCAATGTAGTTGATAACTTGTTAATTTAGACTGGATTAGCATTATTTCTGTGTTTCCCGCATCCTTGTATTTAGGTGGAGGCTATTGTCGCGATGTTTTCACATGCACACAATTTTTTTTTCTACAAATACCAGAATTTACTAAATCATTTATTTAATTGCAAGTGTATCACTATTCTCAGGACGTCACCAATTATCACTGTCCTTGCTACTGGCTACGTGTGACGAGTGGCGGATCGTGACGTTTGAGTAAGCTAGAGTGCTAAAATTGAAAAATACGACGTTATTGATGTTGTTGAAAATGAAAATGATTTTTATTTTTTTTATTCAACATTGAAAGTGATTTTTATTTATTTTTTCAAAATTTTGAAAAAAAAATCATTTTCAGCTACTACTCCAACATAAATACTCCAACAAAATATTCGGTTTTTGTAAACAAGCCGAAGCTTTTTACTTAGTTGATGTTTTACTTAAATTGTCGGCGGCACGCCTAGCTCGCATCTCGCTCCACTTATGTTGGTTTCTTCCGTGTTTGGGCATCTCTATATATTATTTGCTCTGTGCAAAATTGTGATTAAACTGTATTATCCAACCGCAGGTACTGTCGGGATAAATCCTTGCAATAATTTTAACTTGAAGGACCAGTTTCAAAAGTATGTCAATAGTATAGATAATTTTGAACAATTTAGGAATCCACCAAACCAAATAGATATTCCTCAATAAATGAAACTTGAGCCAGTGGGACGTAAGATAGTTTTATTTGATCTATGCTACCAAAGGTTTACTATGAATTAGTACAATCAATTCTACAATGTGGAGTAATAGGCTAGGGAGGTGCCTATAAAACAAACTTAGCCCACATTGAAAACTGTACAAAGGAGACTCGTTAAAATAATTTTTACGAAACCATCTGATTTTTCAACGAATTTAAAGTTTCAGATTTAGATAGAATATACCAAAAAAACTGATTACTTCAAATCCATAAATAAAACCTAAAAATGGAGTCATTGAGCAATAGACAAACCATGGGACAAATAATAAACCCTAAAAATAAGATAATAACAGCTCAACACCATTACACATACTCGGCCTTAAAATGATTTAACAAACTCCCTAAAAAATACAACCTAAAAAAATTATGAAATTTTTAAGCAAAAACTCAAAAAACAACAAACTAATTTATGTGTATATTGCACGTTCATTTGAAGAAAAAAAAAGTATGTTTTGCCTGCAGTACAGTTTTTACAATACATGATCAGTATATAAAAATAAAGAGGTAGGGCGAATATATTAGTAGCAGAGAAAAAATACATATTTAAAAAAAAAGACAATAGTTTACTAAGAATGACTTACTTCTGGGTTTGTAGTTTAGAAAACCTCGTATATTTCGATTTCTGAAAATTTCTTTCTAAATTTATTTGCATTTAATGTATATACATCAGAATATCTGTTCACGGTAGCTCTCGAGAAATTATTTGTATTTCAACACATAATATTACTCTCTCTCTCTCTAAACACGAGAATTTCTCAAATAGGGAGGTATTAATTAACAAAGAAACGAATTATATAATTTAAAAATACATCATTTTTATTACCTTCTGTTATTATTGTGTAAACAATTTTGTTAAATACATATTATAATAAATGTCTTTAGAAAAAATTGGAATGAACTTAAAAGGGGAATAGAAAACTCACTCCGTTGCAGTTCCTTCACCGAGTAAAATCCAGATAGAGTAGAGATGCATTCAATTCCGTAAGGTGTAGTTTATGAAAACTTCACACAATGAGTGGTCTCCTGTATACATACATACGTCCAGGGTGATATATTTAATTCTTCTGGTAATTGGAAGGTATCTTCATCTTCTGGTGATATTTCCAAGGAGAGGTAAATTAGGTGGGTAACGGTACGGGATTTAATAATAAGGTTTTTGCATATCTATCGTAGATTTAATATAATATCTACATTTTTGTATTGTACATATGGCGCAAACACTTACATCGAAAATGGAGAATTTTTACTCAAAATTATCATGTTTAAACCTTCACATCGATGCATAAAAAGCTACACTACGATACATCACTATGTCAAAGTATGCAAAATAAACATCATTATGACACACTATTTAAATAAACATCACTATGATACACTATGCAAAATAAACATCCCTATGATACACTATGCAAAATAAACATCCCTATGATACACTATGCAAAATAAACATCACTATTATACACTATGCAAAATAAACATCACTATGAAACACTATCCAAAATAAACATCACTATGAAACACTATGCAAAATAAACATCACTATTATACAGTATGCAAGATAAACATCACTATGATACACTATGCAGAATAAACATCATCCGCATCAACATCCAAACAACATCAACATTTAAACATGATCAAAATTATCATGTTTAAACCTTCACATCGATGCATAAAAAGCTACACTACGATACACTATGCAAAATAAACATCACTATGATACAGTACGCAAAATAAACATCATTATGACACACTATGTAAAATAAACATCACTATGATACACTATGCAAAATAAACAACACTATGATACACTATGCAAAATAAACATCCCTATGATACACTATCCAAAATAAACATCACTATGAAACACTATGCAAAATAAACATCACTATGATACACTATGCAAAATAAACATCCCTATGATACACTATGCAAAATAAACATCCTTATGATACACTATGCAAAATAAACATCACTATTATACACTATGTAAAATAAACATCACTATGAAACACTATCCAAAATAAACATCACTATGAAACACTATGCAAAATAAACATCACTATTATACAGTATGCAAGATAAACATCACTATGATACACTATGCAGAATAAACATCATCCGCATCAACATCCTCATAGAGAAGTCTCTTGACATAATTGCATCATAGATATTATATTTCCTGCTGGCAGTTCACAGTGCACAGGTGAGCTGACCGGACCTATTTGCATTGCCAATGAAGTGTAGTCTCTCCAGGTTAAATCATCTACGCCTACAGAAACACAATTCCGAACTGTTCACCGGATGTTAATTCTTCACTATTTGATTCCATTACGCGTTTGATTCAATAAACAGATAAATTAATCCATTAAATGCGGGAACTGTAACACTTTTTGTGAGCACTAAGCGAGACCTTTTGCCCAATTATTGTATTTCTTATTACACGTTCCTCTCACCCCAGGCATAATATATCATTCAAAACGGTTGATATAAGATGTAGCTCTAATCTTTGCATTGAATTTGTATTACAATTCCAAAGATATAATATATATTTTTGGATTATGTATTATTGAACATAATTATTATATTTTGAAAATTATGCACTGAATAGTTACAGGTGTTTACGTGGAAAGGTGTTCAATCACAGGTAAATAGAAACATTTTGTGATTTTGATAACGGGTAGCCAGAGAGAAAATAGCACCACCTCTGTCTTGACATACGACTTGCGCCATTCACATACATCGTTCCAGACATACTCCTCTATTATTTTGACTCTATACATGACACACTAAAATATTTAATTCACTTGATCAAGCCATGTGTTCTACAGGCATCTTCCACTTCTACTATCATTCTTTTTCGCCGTTAAGGGCTTATACATGTTTTATGATATCAATTATACTATAATAGTGATAGAGGACCTTAAATTATTGTACATCTGTAGTACACATCGAATTGAAAAACATGTTTTAAAATACCTCACCTACAGATTTCAGTGTATAATTCAGTATATAATGCGACAAATTTTGTGGAACAACAAATTTACGTGCTCTCTGTGTCGCTTGTTGTCGTAAGATTATATTCTCCTGCTACTCCTTTCTCCGACCATCTTCTCTACATGCCCAACCCAAATGTCGAGATGAAGGTATAATAGTAACAGCAGTTAGGTAATTATACCCTGTATGCAAATCACTGTTCATTCCTTTTCTATAGTGTTCACTTAAGCGATGTAAAACACATACACGCTTTTAAAACTCACGCTTTATGCCTGTCCACAGAGCCCTTTGATTTGACCGCCCGGGGCGACTATTAGAAGCAATCTGTTACGCTAAATGTACGGAGAGCAATGGCGAAATACGTTTTGTATGAAGTTGAGTGATATTTGATGTAGAAATGCCATTTTGCCTATTTTCCCTTCATAGTGCTGAGTGATATTTGATGTAAAAGTGCCATTATATTGCCCTTCATACGGCCGTACGTGAGAGCGCCCGCGCAGTAAACAATAGATTGAAATCCCACGGGCTAATTCACCTTCCCCTTCCACTTTCTATCCGCTTCTCCCCCTCCATTGGTCACGTTCCTTTCTACAAATCCCGATACAATTAGCGCCTACACGCTCCGGAGGGAGTTGAAATTATTTTCTAGACCGTAGCTTCAATACTGAGCTCTGGGCAACTTTTAGTATTAGATTATTTTATTATTTGAACAAGCTTAATAAATGTATTACTTTTTTATCTCCAGACTATCTTTGTTTTCGTAGAAGAAACAGGTGAATCGAATCATTAAAAAATGCTTTGTCTTCAAAATTATAAGATATTTTTGTAACGTGAATAGTATATACAAAAATACGAGTGTATATGTGGGTGAAAGGAAGATTGGGAAGTGCCTGGCTATTCAGATCTTATCACCAAATACTGCTAAAGCCATTTCACACAACTTTTCGATTATGAATGAAGTTCTCTCACCAGGGCGATACTGATGTATACGACAAAACTATAAACAAGTAGGCACACTTACATAAACCTTTCAAACATGCACATTTATTTGGAAGCCTTCAAGACTCAAATAAAACCCTATTTAATATATTGTAAACCGATATTTTTGTAAATATTTAACTTGTGTTACCATATTCTAGAAAATTTGATTTTAGCATGTCCAATTTGTTATCAAGACCTACGTGTTGTCATGTATCATTTCCCGTCAGGTAAACCTCCTCGTATTACTTTACTATTTCCCATCAAACAATGCTTACTAAACCCTCTAAAACAAATAATGGTTATTATTCCTACCTTGTCTCACTAACTGTAATGAGAATGAACCTTGAGCGTCCCCTCTTCTTTGTCCAATTTATAGTGTCTATAAAGAGCGTTCATCTCTTTCCATCCCATGATTTCCTGGTGGACCGAACTGGGCACAAGACCAAAGTGATTGCATCGCGTTAGTGCTACCCGCTTTGCAGGGTTATCATAATTTGGACGACAGCCCTTAACGGAAAATTTTGTGGGATGATTTCAGACCATCCGATAAGAGATTAGCATTTGTATTTTTTCTTTTTAGATTTATTTTTGTCCGAATTAAGAAGGGCGGGTCTCGATCGGGAAACAATTTACGTGAAAAAAAAGAAGGAGCAGGATGTAGATAAATAAATTATAAACGTTTAAACTTCCATTTATTATTTGATTTGGCTCTCGGTAAATAAACAACGTAAAAGTTTTAATAATTACATAAATTATCATGAAGCAGACTCAAAAAAACATGTTCCGCCTTTTAACGCCAGATTCTTTTAATTTATATACCATGCCGTTTTTTTCCTCGTGAATTATATCCAACCCACTTTTTTATTTACTGTCTTATTTAAAATAAAAAGGTAAAATTTAAAAATATCTGCCATACGATCGAGAATCGAACTCCGGTCAACTGGTTGAAAGACAACTATGCTGACCATTACACCACCAACTATTCTGAGAACCGTGGCATAAATTTGTTTTAATAATATGTACTTACTGAACGAAACAATTATAGGTAAGTATTTTTGAATTTCTGAAATTGATCCAAAAGTATATTTTGTATTTGATTTGAATTTTAGAATTAGAGTTTTACGTGCAGCTACGTCCTGCGTACTCACATCACAACCAAAATTATGTTTTTTTTTTTTATATTGTTCATAACAGACAGAGGGTTAACATAAAAATTACAAAGAAATAACAAATAAGAAATACCAACCCTCCAATAACGATATACATCAATATGCATACAATATACGAGGTGTGTTCGAAAGAAAAGGTGAATTTTGAATTTTCGCGGGCAGTGACATTCGATTATCGTTTGTTTTGTTATGTTGGTACACATATGTTTGTCATATGTTAGCATTATCAGCCATTTTGGATTAGTGGTTTGTTTTTGACAACTGGAAAAGTTAGTCACGTTTTGTTTTTTCTTCGATTTTTTACTAAAAGAAATAAAATAAAAAATATAAAATATAAATATATTTTAGTATAAAATCGAAAAACATCGATTTTTTGGATTTTTTGAAGAAATGCTGATAAGGACATAGAAAACAAAGCAAATATAAAATTTCACTTTAATTGGAATGATGATGCCCCGGAAAATGGCTATCAAGTTCCGACCAAAACTAGGAAATTCCTCCATAGGATTAACAATTATTAGCAATTTTTTTTTTTAAATAATCAATTTTTTTTAAGAAATGCTGATGAGGACATAGAAAATAAGGCAAATCTATAATTTCACTTCAATCGGACTGATGATGCCTCAGAAAACGAACCTAAATAAAAAATCGAAGAACACCCAAAAACGGGACTAGCCTTTCCAGTTGTCAAAAACAAACCACTGATCCAAAATGGCTGATAATGCTAACATATGATAAACATATGTGTACCAACATAAAAAAAAATCGATAGTTGAAAGTACACAACCCGCGAAAATTCAAAATTCACCTTTTCTTTTGAACACACCTCGTACATAGTGTGGGTCAAGGTTAAATAAAAGAGTAATAGATTTCTGTAAAAGAAGTGAATAGACAGGTGAAAATATTAGATTACAAGAGATTCGAGAACATTGGAAAAGTTCTGGGGGCTATCGCTAAATAATATGTATCTATTAATGGCCCTTACACCAGAAAAAAAGTATTTTAAATATGTGATCTAAAAAGCTTAATGTATTTATTTGCGCTCAAAATTTTAAGGTTTTGACAAAAAATGTTAATAAATCAAAGCGTATTACATCGTTTTAACATCTATAAAACTAAATAATCGGCATCGTAACACCCAAACTTAAACTGACCATAGTAGAAAATCCATAATATATTTTTACACCGCGGAGAAACGAACTCTGAACCTCCCAAGTCAACACATAAACGCTTTAACTTATGTGCTAAAGAAACGCCAAAATATTCACAATAACTGCATAAATTCTTATATTTTCTCTCCGACGGAGAATAATTAAATATAATCAAAATCTATTCCAAACTATTTTTATCTTCTAAAGGTTTTCGCAAGTTACATAGTTCGAGATTAGAAAGCAAGATTTATTACCGAGGAAAGAAAATCAAACTTTCTTTTTCATGGGCCTATAAAAATGTTATTAAGCTCCTTCTACATTACGCTTTCTTGTGCCGCTCCGATACGTATTTCCAGATTTCAGCTACATATTTTTTCAGGCAGCCGAAGAAATCATTAAACGCGGGTAGGTACTGTTTCCGAGACGGCAGGCAGCTCTCGTCAGATTTTATGGTTTTCTTTGGTATTTTGTGACTAGTAAAATATGACGCTATCGTTTTAAGCGCCAGCGTTTTACAGTCTGCATGCTTTAATTTGTTCCGAAATAGAAAATAATCAGCGGTGTTTCAGTGCAAAAACATGTTAATAAAAATTCATGAAAACATGTGATAGTTTTGGTTTTGATTTTTATTTGTCATATTTGTTTCAAATTATTCGTTTACAAGTACATTTTAACATTCTCATAGAGCTTATATTATTTGCAGCTTCGTGCCTCTTTTTAACAACATGGCCTAGGAAAAGTGGATTCAGATACCCGATGACGTCGAAAAACGTGGCCTAATTACGTTAATCTAATAAATGAGTGTATTTGTGAATTTATTATAAAAATATACAAATTCTATATCGCCATTCTTTGTGAAACAGCACTACATAGAATTGAATAATTTTTCCATGTATGATAATAGAACGTTGAGTTTATTCCAGGAAAGAATAATGGGGCGTTCCATTGTCTCGAACTAGTATGGGACAAAGGTGTTATTTTTTATGTAGTAAGTTAGTTTTGAGATGGTTTATTTTTACATAATTATGATATTGCTTATCCCCAAATATGCAATTTTTATTTACGTATTTTTAAATGTGTTTATTAATATCGGTACAGATATTTAAAAAAAAAGATTAAAGATATTCCATCAAATACACCTCAGTTCCTCGGATAAACTATTATCAAATGCATAAATCATCTGAAAGCCTTTACGCACCCACAGAACGCGTCATCCAGCATCAAACACGATTTTGAAATACACCTAAGTCCGATTGGCTTCATCCCACCTTGACTGCCTCGTGTAATCTGCTATATCGTGTGTACTGCATAGTGTGTACTGTATAGTGTAGTGTAGTTTGTAGTGTGTGCCGAAGTCCTTATCAGGCACCCCTGATCTGCCAAATGTGATAAGTGACGAGGGACGGATTCCCCCGACAGCCATTGCATTCACTACATGTCTTCCGATAAAGGACGAGGATAGAGGGAGGATGAAGGATGGAGCCTCCCTAATACCAGTCTTCAGGCACAACCCCTCAATTAGGGCTGTAAGCGGAAATCTGACACGTTGTCATTACGACGTGTAATAATTTTTATTTTTATTCTGAATTGAATGGGTGTTGGGCTTATCGATTTATGATTATTATTATTAGTATTGCCATCTCCCATTATATTATTAAAATTACCTTATTAGATGTCTGTTTTCTTTTTCCGTTTAACCAATATTGTAAGTTATAAGTCATATTGAATTATTGTTGAATAATATTTTACATATTTTTCTTTTACAGTAACTCCACACAGGAGATCCTGAGGGAAATAATTTCCCTCAAGGCCTATATCACCTTTGGGGACAGGAAGGAGTGAGAAGTTGGGTGGGTCTTGAAGAGATCCATGTAATGGGATGGGGGAAACACAGAGGGCGGCATATCATTCCACAGCCGAGCTGTTGAACTCAAGATTGTGACAAATGTCAACCGTGTGCAAATGTTAGGCGCGCGTTTGGCGTATTTCCCGACTATGCACCGGTGCCGAAGGGATCAATAACGCTAGTGCATCAGAGCATCTTCCATTAAAATACCGGTAGAACAAGGACAGCATTCCCACCTGATGACTGTGCTCTAAAGATTGCAATCAGAGTGGAAGATGCTCTCAGTATCGCCCTGGTGAAATACCACCATTCAGAATTGAAACGTTGCTTGAAATTGCTTTTAGCCGTGTTTGGTGACCAGATCTGAATAGCCAGGTATTCCCCACCTTCCACTCCCCCTTCTCCTGCCCAATACCTTCAGCTTCACAACATTCTCCAATTGGGAATGCCATAGTCGAACTGGCTCCATACTGTTGGGAGCAGTTGGGACTCTTGTGCGGTATTCATATTAAAAAAAATTAAATTTTAAAAAATCCATTTGTTAAGATAGAAGATATTTCATAACTAGCCATGAATTTCATGAAATGAGTTATTAATGACCATAAGTTGTAAGACCTTTGTCTCGAACCGTCTTTTAAAGTCAAATTATAATTCTTTTCCTTATTACTAATTTAGTAACAGGTATTTATATAGTCTTATGTTAGATGTCACGTAATTACGTATTCTTCTTACCGATTAGTACTTTATTTGGAGATGTTAGTCAATTGTTCTTTTAGTGTTGATAAAAAGATTATAATTGCGTATCTTATTGGCCTTAAGTTAAGTTATGACCTTTTCAATACACGTGTTTCGAGTAATGTTTCACAAAAAATTGTAATAATGATAAGGCGACCTTACCATTTGAATTTTTACATCGGCCTTTGTGACAATTCTTTTTAACGAGACAATAAAAAAAATGCTTCTAGGAAACTATGAAGGTAATTTTATGTTCTTATTAAGTAGGTATATCAGTTTGATGAAGTTTAATTATGTATGGAGAGAGACGAGGAATCGAAAAAAAATATTACATTATGAAAAGCGTAAATTTCTCAGTATTCGGTTTTTTGTCTAGAACATTGTTTCAATTAAGAATCAACGATTACTGATCAGATACTTTCAGCTAATAAAAGCCACAATGGAGTGCTGATACCAACCCTGATGTATGGTAGTGAGGCATAGAATTTCCAGAGGAAGGATGAAAGTAAACTGAATGCGTAGAAATGAGATCTCTGAGGCGAATGTGTTGTAAAACCATGTATGATCGTGTGAAAAATATTGAGATTCTTAAAGAATACAAGGCTAACGTAAGCATCATGAACAAGATTAAGAAAGGGACGCTTAGATGGCATGTAGAGCAAATGAACTAAGAAAGGAGTGTAAGGAGAATATATGACGCGAATGTGAATGGAAGAAAAAGCAGAGCACGCCCGAGGAAGACACGGCACGATCAAGAGAATCAAATACTTGAGTCGGGCCATGTCAGAAGTCGGAATAATAGAAGAGATTGTATGAATGTCAATGAAGCAAAAAGTGTATGCCAAGATCGAGTTGTTTGGCCGTCCGTTCTCTCTGCCTACCCCTGCGGAGAAACGGCGTGATGGTTAGTTAGTTAGTTACTTAGTTGCTTTTTGAATCCTGATAAAATTTAAGTATCAAAAAAAAAACTCAAACCAATACGGCGGACTTCTATATTGCGGTAGCTTTTTTTTTCTTTGGGCCGAGTATTATGCCTTTAAATGTATTACATGTGCGTTATTTAGAACATATTTCAGACAACGTTTTTTTTTTTTAATTTATTGAAGGCTGTACAGACTCATCAGCTGTAAGACTAAATTTATATCGACACTGATTCTAAATGCAGCCATCTCTAGCTGGTCTCCCCACAGTAACGATGCATATAACAGTAGTATTAACAGATCTGAGGTCTATTTGCAATTGTGGTCCTAAATAAAGTACATAATCATCGATACATATACTTTGGTCAAAGCAAATAATCCATGAATAGCCAAAATCAAATAAAGAATGATAGATAGATAGATATGTGAAGACGTACAGAGTTTTAAAAGCGCACTGCTCATATTTTGTTAACAACGAATGTGAAATTCTATTAGGAATCGGTCAACAAGAGTCAATAATATAAGATGCAAATAAGAGGAAAATCAGAATAAATATTCTTGAACGATCCATGTAAACTCATAGATAAACACGTTACCATGAAGCTTTCAGCGGTAGGTTCATATTTGATTAAAATCTCTGCCAAATTAGCTTAATATTTCCGTATTATTTTCCCATCGAGAATTTAGAGCGTGTATTAAAGTTAGTGCAGATAAAAATTCCATCAAGTAATAAATAAATAAAAGTATTGTATTCACGAGAACACTTTGAGAACCCCCGATTGGGAAAGCAGGGTAGATCCAGTACAAGGATTTGACCAATTCCACAATACATTTGACAGAAATGCTGATATTACAAATTCTGGCATCGCCACATGCCGACCGACCGGGCGAAACTCAGCGAAATTTCAATGGCGGGTTCTGGTTTTCAATTATTGCGTTGCCCACATTAAATTTGATGGGAATTTATTATTATTATTACTTTATGACGGCGATCGAAAAGTGTTTGTAATTACTACTGGAATTAGTTGAGCAATTTTGATTTTTATACGTACCGGAAATATTATTAAGATGTCTATTTTTTTCAGGAGAAAGGAACAAAAATGTGACGCAATGTTGGCTAACACTTTAGAAAAGTTTTCTTTAGTCTCAGCCTCCGCAGATCACCTTAAATACTTAGGTGAAACTTTGAACAAAAACAAATATATTATATTCGAAATAGTTAGCCGTATTTACCACGCCGACTGCAACGCTACCTATATTGGGCAGACGGGAAGGGCTTTCTCAAATAGATTCAAAGAACATATACGATGTTAAATATAAAAACACTTCTTCAAAATTCGTAGAGCATCTCTTAGTAAATAATCATGTCTCGCTTGACAACAACAAACCTTACATATAGAAAGAAAGGGTCTTAGATTATATTTACTTGAACAATTAGAAATTAATAAACGAACGAATGATCCTAATATAACATGAATTAATAAAGTAAGGAAAATTAGATATTCACCTCTTGTCAGTATGTTCATATTATAAAAAGGATATAAAACATTTAAATAAGTAAACTAAAAAAAAAATTATCATTTAAATACGAGTAAACACACTATAAATGTGAAAACCTCACAGAATTCAGAATTTTAATTGTTTTCTAACTAAATCGGTTTTACCGATAATAAATCATTATTTTTAAATACCCGTCCAAATTAGAATGTGGTGGGAGTAAATAAAATCATACAAATAAGTCGTTACAGTGCGGTTTAACCGCAAAAGAAAATGGCCTTAAACGCCAAAACAGCTGTCACAATAATAAAAACTAAAAATTCTGGCGGAACTTAATAATAACATTATTAAATTTGATTTACATTCAATTTTTAAAAAAATTAATTTGAGTTCTGCGAATTAAACATAAAAACAATTAATAAGTGTTTTCTTAAGTACCCATCATCATCATCGACGACATTTAATTCGCTCATGTGCGAAGACTCCTGAGGTACCTTCAATTCTATTAGAATACACTAAATAACGAGTAATGTCAATCCACCTCACGTATATGTTCGTTTTGATTTCGGGCGACAACTATTTTCATGGTGGAGAGATTTTATTTGAATTACTACCTAATCATAACCAAAACCTTAAAATAACAAAAATTAATTATTCGAAATTTCAAATAATATGACCTTTCATATCACGGTAAAACTAAATAAAAACTCAACCCTCCTTTCCAAAGAATTGTACACTATACGCACGTGCATAATATTTACACATAGCCATGACAGTAGTCACTCATTATATAATCACAAATATTTATTGATGGTCCAAAGAACAATCAAAGTTTTTATATGCCGCACTGGTAATGACACTGTCAATGTGACGACAGGGATAGAAGAGATGTGCTTCTTTTTGAATTTTGAACAAAAACATTGTGTTTGGTTATTTGAGAAAAATGATTTCGCACAACTTTAACAAAAGTATTAAATGACAAAATAAAAATTAATATGAATAAAAATGTAAAAAGAACAATAGAATTAAATGACAGTGTAAAAATAATTTAAAAAATGCTTAACATTTTTATTAATGACACGGCATATTATTTCAGCTTTAACCAAAATAACATTTCATGCTTTGAAATGTGCAGAAACTTGTTATGTTTAAAACGTATTGAAAATAATATATACATTGGATAACGTTGAATTTATTGGTCTATTGAAATTATAAGATATAAATGAATTTTTTGTGCACATATAAAACGTTATAGGGGTAATTTTTTTTTTACTTTTTAGAAAAGACCATCAAGAATGAAACATTATCAAAATTAATTCATATGAAAAAGTAAGGAAAGAATATTTAAAATTCTTGAAACAAATTTCCATTACAATGAGTTTAACCTCGATGTATAGTCATTCTAATACTTTGAGACTCAATCGAAAAAGACTTATAATATTGAAAAATCAAACCAACTTAATGCATCACTTCCACTTAAAATTCTGTATTCATTATATATGCATGCACAAATCTGCGTTAGAATTATTTTTCCCCTTTAAGATTACCTATTCAAATAAAAACTGATTGCTATGTTATCATGCCAAAAATCATCCCTTACATTTATCCCTCACATCATTCCTCAAATAAAGACCGTCGTGCTGGAACCACGTATCTGTTTATCAACCGTGTAGTAGTAAGTAGATATTTGATTTATTTCACCCCTCCATTTCATCAAAGAATGTTTAATGTAAATCACTAGTCGCCCGGGGGCGTTATGGGGTGGACAAAATCCCCGAAACCACCCTAATGTAAATAATGACACGTTTGATCATTGCGATCTAATTTGAGAAAAGAAATCTATTTGTCTTTTTATGTTTTATGTATTTATATTTTGCGGGTGCTATGCAAGAATATTTATTTTTTTCAGAATCAATGGTTGTTAACTTGGTCGACTTTTTTTAACGATCAAGATCTCCGTGGTTAAAAGTTAAGTTCTAAAGATCCTTGACAACAATTTGACAAAACTGCCGACGTTTGCAAATAAATTTTATTATTTTCTGCATTAATTTTATTTAATTAATGTGTTATTTCATATTTTCGTGGGACGTTCCAGAGTGGTAGATACTCTCAATACAGCCATGACAAAGAACTTACATTCGGAATCGAGATCATGCTTAAAATGGATTTAGCCGTGTTCAATGATCAGATCTGAATAACCAGGTGCTTTCCATGGAACCATACTCCTCCCCACTGCCTTCAGCACCACAGCATACCCCAATTGAAAATAGCATAGTCCCTCTGGCTATGGATAGTTGGGACTCTTGTGCGGTATTCATACAACATAAACCGCTTTTCACATTGGAAGATTCTATAATGAAAAATCATGGATTCAGTCAAGAATTGTCATATGAATTCCATGATTATTACGTACATCTGAATAGCCAGGTACAACTCCCCATCCATCCTCTTTTTCTCCAACTTTACCGAAAACATTTGAGTGGGTTTCATAATAACAATAATAATTGGATGACTTGTATAGCGCCGTTTTTGTAAAAAAAATCACCTGAAAAGCGCAAAAATATGTCATTACATAAATTAAAAAAGATACATATCATCCATAGAATTTTTAATTAAACAAACTTTTTTCACTCCCAGTCATGCTATATAATCACGACACCCAAATGGTACATAAATATTAATCAAATAATAATCTGGGACAAATCAAGTCACGAAAAAATATCCCGCCTTCTGGCAACACAAAATAATGTGTTTTCATCGTGTGTTAAAATCAAAGTCAACTGATTATTAGACATTGATTTTCAACAAATCGTCGACGGAATCGCTTATAAAATTCTATATTATTGACTAAACAAACACATACATTATCGTAATATAAATAGTTAAATATGGCCGCATTTGAAGCACCTGCTATCGAACTAACCTCCCCGAGGCCCATCTCCCACCCCTACTCCCCACCCTTATTATTTCGGGGGTACAATTTGAAGAGGACTGTCAATAACTGCTTACCTTTAATAAAGAGTAAGTATTAGGCAATCCATTGATATAAAACCATAGGTTAAGCCTCTGTTCATATATAATATGCAGATTAATAAAATGTTGATATGTATTCATTTAATACCGTCTCTTCTTAATATACCGCAATGTCTCCGCAGTTTCTAGCAGAAAGTATAGGAAAGAAACGGTCATGTCAGCATCAGTCATATCAAATTATTCGCAAAAAGTTAACTTTAATAATTCTGAAAATTGCACTAGAGCCGGGGTCATAGATTATTCGGTAGCCGAATAAATGAACACACATATAAATCGGTACACTTTTGAAAGGTGATATAGTTATTTAAAGTTTGAAAAAAAAGCTGTCCCGAAAACCTAATGTAACGTAACAAATTTATTATTATTATTGTTTAATATATTATTTACATATTCGTAAAAATCGTTTACTTTGTGGCCTGCAATCATAATTTGTCAGAGTTTGCCAATCGTCTCATTTTAGCCAATCACATTTTTAATAAAGATAGGGGAGTTCAAATTCTTCCCCGTAAGAGTAAAGACAAAAAATAGATAATTTAGATGCACTGGAAATTAGAAAATCCATAAATAATAATTCTAGTATATTGAATACTAAGTAAATTTATTGTATAGATATTTTTCCAGTGAATCGCTTTGTTCTTCCGAAAAAAAACCTTAATTACACCCTTTTTTCTCTCTTCGGCTCCCACTCCAACACCTAAATATCACGTGTGTCGTAGTTTAGTTTTAATATATTCCTGACGAAGGAAGGGTACTTTTGAAACCTGTCGAGATTATTATATTAAATGGAAGTCGTTCAAAACAAATTTATGCGTTTATATTATATGTTATTTTGATTAGGATAGGTTGTCGGGCTAGTTTGTTGCCTTTATATTGCTTTAAAAAAGTGTGTCGATTTATACTTGTATTGATTTATCGTGGAACCGTTTGTCGGGCCAAAAAATGTATTTAAGAAATAAAAAGGATATTTGATGGTTTTGTCCTTGTAGTATAGGTATAATAATATTGTGGTAATTGAAATTCCCTCTAACTCCACATTTAAAAAAAAAATATTTCTGTCTTGGCAGAGACTCTAGTTGCTTAATTTGCATTCACATATCGTCTCAAGCAAACTCTTCCGTTATACCGACGTTAGTATTACCTACTGACCCTATCTTTGTTCATTCCTAATGGATCGCCTTGTAAAAACTATTTACCTAGTTGTTTTTGTAAGGTCCTTGAGAACAACAAAGAGCAAAATCGCATTTCTTTTTTAAACTCGTATTCAAACTAATATAATTCATTTTTATAAACAATAATTATTAGCCTGAAACACTCATCCAAATTGAAAAAAACCTTTTCCGAGCAAAGATAAATGTCGCCGACAGGACTCGAACCTGCACCCTTCTGATGTCCGGTCAGATGCTCTACCGTTGAGCTACTTGCTACTTGCTACTAGCTATTTGCTCGGAAAAGGTTTTTTTCAATTTGGATGAGTGTTTCAGGCTAATAATTATTGTTTATAAAAATAATTGTTACCCTTTGCGCTATGCACAAAAATCTTGTCTTAAGTTTTTAAGAACTTTAGTTTATCAATTAATATAATTCAGTTTGCTTCTTTTATCAATATCAAAAAAAAAAATTCCAAGATGAATATAATATCAGTCTTATGATTTTTATTTATTTATTAAATTAGAATAAATACTTAATTATTACACTTTCTTTACTTAACTACATACATATTATTCTTAAACTATTTTAATATTTATATTATATATCGTATTACTTAATATTGCATTATATATCATATTACTTAATATTACATTATATATCATATTACTTAATATCATTATATATCATATTACTTAAAATTAGATTATATATCATATTACTTAATATCATTATATATCATATTACTTGATATTACATTATATATCATATTACTTAATATCATTATATATCATATTACTTACTATCATTATATATCATATTACTTGATATTACATTGTATATCATATTACTTAATATCATTATATATCATATTACTTAATATTACAATATATTATTTACATACCTTACATATTATCATATCTTACATATAGTTACTATCTTATTTATTATTATTTTATATTATACGTTGTTATTTTGCTCACTTATTTTGAGACTGAACAGTTTTTTTTAAATATTCTGACTTGATTCTCCATTATCAGGCTATCGAGAAGGATATTGTATATACTAGTATATACACACTCATGGCCTATGCTTCTTTTATCACTTTCAGTCTTTACTGTTTTCGTGTACAATTTATTATGCTGTTTTGTTTGGTACTCGTGTACTTGTGATGTTTTTTTATAAATGTGTTCTTGTGTATAAGTTCATTTTGTATTTTGTAGATTAATAGGCATATATTACAATTATCCAGTTTTCTGATTTTCAGCAAGTTCATTTCCTGGTATAGCTATTTTGTGGGGGTGTCTGGATTATAATTGAAACTCTATTCTGTATTATTTGTAATTCACTCAAGTAAGTAATGTGTGTGTTTCCCCATATACGATTTTTAAAGACACTATTTATTACGTTCCAAGTTTTTTTGGTATTATTTTCAATATTTTCAAATAAGCCACCATTGTGTAGATATTTTTAAATACAGTTTTTTTTTGCAGTTTTCAGTAATAGGTTACTATGTTATTTAAAAAAAAAATTTAAATGTAATATATTTCTTTTTTTCTCATTTTTAATAAATCTTTTGTTATCCATTCTGGAAGACAAGTTTTCTTTGTTTTTACTATTGTGGAACTGTAATAATTGATTTTGTTTATTAGCACATATTATATTAACTAAGCTCACATTGATTTAAAAAATTACCTATGAAATTTTATCAAAAAAGAAGGCAATGCATTTTTTTTCAAATGCATACTTGAAAGAAAACATGACACATCAGCTTGCATACATCAATATGAAATGGAATAAAATATTCCTTTTTTTTAACCGGGTCATCCCTCAAATTTCATATCACTGGCAGAACTCGTAATGTCAAAAGCTGGCATAGACCCACTTTATCGGACTCGTTTATAAATTCCTGCGTAGGTACATAATAATACGTTGTGCCTTTTTGCTGGAAACAGGCAATGAACATCGCTGAATATTGATCAGAATAACAATATTTTCATAAGCTGAGAGTGTGGGTGGTATCCAGCTGTGCATATTAAATATGCAGAGTGGTGATAAAAGTCTCGATTATGAGGGTTTATAATTAAAAATGTCATTCGAGATATCATGGTCAATTTTCATATTTCGGACATTAAAATGTACTCATATTACAATTATGTAAAATACTAAGGATTTTTAAAGTGACATTGAACAGCTCTCTTCTTATGTCATAATAAACATACAATTATTTAAATGAAAAGGTAATTTTAAAAAACTTATTTTGAAACAATATTAGTGACCAACTTTGTACATGTACCCTAAAGACAGAATGCTTTATACTATGCGTGTTAGAAAATCACAGATAAAACGGTTGTCACGACCGGGATTTAAACGCCTAGATCTTCAGCTCCGGGCGGCTTCAATAATGGAAATCTTCAGAACTGTCATGATCCTCCAGTACATATTAGTTTTTAAATGGTTGATTTGTGATACGCATGAAGTCCTGTAAAAAAATATATAAAGGAAGAAAAAGTATTGTTTGTCTGAAATTCACGACAACTTAAGGGCGAGAGGGACGTCGGAGCGGAATTATTTATTATATTAGTTGTTTTTGTGTTTAATTCGTAGAACTCGATTTAATTTTTTTTTAAATTTAATGTAAATCAAATTTAGTAATGTTATCATTATGTTCTGCAAATATTTATAGTTGTTATTATTGTGACAGCTGTTTCGGCGTTTAAAATATTCTGCCCAAAAAAACATTCTTCTTTTGAATATGCAATCTGTAGCTATCCAGCGTATTATGTCTATAGGCTAACCTCAATAAAACATGGCGGGTTCAATGTTTTTTCATACTAATTTTAAAACGTTATTGCAACAGTTTTACATATTGGATTTCATTCAAATTACTCTCTAAATTTGTTTGTTCTTATTACTACCTCCCCGGCACTAAAAAAAAACCAACTGTGCTATTTTCAGCGATACCGGTCAAGTAATTTTCAAGAACATCGAGGACAGACAAACAGATAAACGTTCATTTTTATATATAAAGATTAATGTGGATTTTTAACACATATGCTGTTTTTACACAACAAAGTTGTGAAAGAAGCGGCTATTCCTGTATTTGAATTAGAAACGTTTTCATACATTGTATACATTATTGAAATAATAACATGAAATCAGAGAATGATACAGATTATTCACGGAATGATACAGAATTTACAGATTTATAAAATTTCGTACAGCAAGCAGTATGCTTACAGAGAGTGTTGATATTGGTCACATCACAAAGAGCTATACATTAAGAGGAACGGCTGCTTTTGCCTGTTTCATACATAACTTAATTTTGGTATTGAGGCCAAAATACCGATCAAAACTGAATGATATATATTCTTTAATTAAAGGTTTAGTAAATGTCTAGTACGCATGAGAATTATTTTATTTATTTTTTGTTAAAAATTATAAAGTACAGGCCATGATAATTTTTTTTTTCATAATTTTAGAGGCAACTCAGAAAATTATTGGTGGGTTTACTAAATCTTTTCAAAAAATTATCATATATGCTATGTAAATATGATTACGTAAATAAAAATATAATAACAAAACATTTTTAAAAAAAAGGTTTTTTCGCGTCGATATTTTAAACCCATGTACAGCAAATTTGTGTTCCAACGTAAATTAGTCGTTTTTAATTTAATTTAAAGTCCACCATAATGCTTTTTTAATTTTTTTTTTTTTTAAATTAAACGGGGTAAACCTATTTTTTTAATAACCGTTAGCCCCCAAATAATTGTTAAAGGTGCCTCTACAATCGCGAAAAATAAATTCCTTTAATGGTCTATATTTCATAATGTAAAACAAAAATAAATAAATTACTACTCATCCGTACTAGATATTTACTATACTTTTCATGAAAAAAAAAGATCATTAGCTATAGGTGAGTATTTTGGGCTCAAATCCAAAATTAAGTTTTTATGAAACAGGCCGCGCAGCCGTTCCTCTTAACCAAATGACAATCCGTGAATCCACGAAGACTCCGCACATCATGGGTTCTAAACATACAACACTGGTAGGAGAACCGTTCTAATGAGATATCCGGGTTCCAGTCCACAATTTGATCGCACGAATGCTAGCCGTCCTTACTGGGAAATTCAATGGTAATATAATAAGGCAGAAATATGTCCACAAACTAACACGATAGATTCCTACAGCAGCTAATAATGCACCAAAATTCATAGAAATAGTATTTTTATTTTATTTTTTATTACATGTGCTTTAGAAACCTATATAATAAATTGACTTGTGCGCGGTGAACGGATGTAGAAAAACGTATAAATAAATAATAGATTTCCTAGCGTTTTGACACGTCACATTGCTATTGGAACACTTTTAATGTTATTGTTAGCCTTTACAGATTTTACAACGGAAATAGAATCAAATTAATGCATTAAGAAAAATAAACACTACCAAAAAAATAAATTTATGTTTCGTAGGTAATTTGCAAGATTTTTTTCTTCCTAATAAAATGAGTAAGAATTACTTTGTTTACACCACTACACTGTTTAATATATAAATATCAACATGTTTCGGAAGTAAAGCTTCCCTCATCAGGATACACAGTTTACTAAAAATTAATAACAAGAATTTTTTTTTGCATGAATACCGCACAAGAGTCTCACTGCTCCCAACCGTTTGGAGCCAGTCTACTATGGCATCCCCAATTGGGAAAATGTTGTGAAGCTGAAGGTATAGGGGAGGGGAAGGAGAAGGTAAAGAGGAAGGTGGGGAAATGCCTGGCTATTCAGATCTGGTCACCAAACACGGCTAAAAGCCAGTTCAAGCAACGTTTCAATTCTGAATGGTGGTATTTCACCAGGGCGATACTGAGAGTATCTTCCACTCTGGGCAGCATAGACGAATAATAAACATATTTGAAAGATACTTGTATTAATTTTATATATATATATGTGTGTATTTGTCATTATTTTTCAGTATACTTTAGTATAATTATACATCTCTTAAAGAAAATATACTTTAGTTTATTTTTTTATTCAGTCAGCTTAAAATCTATAAGTTTTTTCTCTTATCCAGAAACTTTCCGAATGAACTCACTTGCCTTTATCAAGTTAAGGAGATTTTTTTTTGAATTTCCTTTGCAGTTAAAACCGCTTTTTTCATGCTGGAAATCGTTTATTCATATCCGGGAAAGTCGAAACCGAAAAACGGTCATGAATATTTCACAAAACCCGACTTTTAAATTCAGATATATGGCGAAAAAAATCCTTCTAGCAATGTGATGATTTGCATATAAATGGGTGAATTTAAAAACCCTTTTATTTAGAAACGAATCAGAATGTTTGATTGATCGAGGGTACGCTATCGCTGAATATAACCTTTATTGATTAACTAGACCGTTTTGTTTGGGTTTGGAGGGATAAGAAAAAAAGTTCAATGCACTTTTTTTAATGCGATTTTCACAATAGAGTCCTAACTGTCTGAAGCCAATTAAACTATGGATATGTTGTGAGGTAGTGGGGAAGGGAATGATGTGGAGGAGAATAGGAAGGTTGAACCTTAGCCAAGTACTTTAACCTGGCTGTTCAAATCTGGTAACCGAACACGTACACATTTCCAGTTCGATTCTGAATGGTGTTCTTTCACTGAAAGAATCTAACACTTACGGTAATGATTTTTTTTTCGAAATCATTCATCAATTTTCCGCGATCGACAATCATTCAAACGATTTCTCGGTTCTCACAGCCTATGTAAACATATTTTTTTTTAATTTTTGGGGGTAGAATTAATCTCCTATTTTGAATAGATATATTTTTTTTGTGGGAGGCTTCATTCTTTACTAAATTAAATTGAAGGCATAATCGTATTAAATCACCGAAAATGTCGTATTACTTAATTTAGACGGCCGATTTAGTGTCATTGTTATTTTTATGCGACTCTTCTCAAAGCCGCCCCTACTTCAGGAATGTTGCCAGGCGCAATTTAACGGGAATGGAAGGAGTAGGGGAAGTTTTAAAGTACGCACGTAGTTATATAGCTGGTTACCTAGCATATATGTATCAATATAGCTACAGCCATATCAAGTGAAGTTTAGATTCGGAATTTGAGACGATAGACGCGTAGCTGTACAAATGTATGAAGTTAAGAAACGATACTTTATTTTCACATTAGTTTTGTTCCGGAAAATATAAAGCTATACAAAATATATTGTTGTCAATATTTGTTGTTGTTGCATTGACCAGTGAAGTGTCTTTTGAATATAAATGATTTTTTTATTATAGTTCACTAACGGTAAGATAGCAAAGAAACAAATATAGCAAGTTTTTCAAAGAAAAAAAATTGGTCGGTTCCTATTTAATATGAATTAGTAGTACATACACGTACATACAATGAAATAACTAACTTACCATCACGCCGTTTCGGGGCAGAGGTGGGCAAAGAGGACAGGCCGTCACATAACACACTCTGTTTCGGCATACAGTCTTGCTTCATTCACATTCATAAATACTCTTCTGTTATGACTCTTAACTGACCCGACTCAAGTATTTGATTCAATTGATCGTGCCATGTCTTCTTCGGGCGTTCCGGACTTCTTCCAACATTAACTTCAGCGTCATATATTCCCCTTATACTCCATTCTTTATTCATCTACTGTACATGTCCAAACCACCTAAGCTTACCTTTCTTAATCGTAACCATTACGCTTACATGAGCCTTGCATTCTTTCCAAATCTCCTCATTTTTAACACTGTCATACAAAATTTTACCAAACGTAAGCCTCAAAGATCTCATTTCCACATCATTCAGTCTACTTTCATCCTTCCCCTGTCAGTTCCATAACTCACTGCCATGCATTAAGGATGGTATTAGCACTTAATTATGGATTACTAAGTTCGCTTCTTTGAATAATATTTTATTAGTGCCAACCGCATTCAGTCCTCCATTATTGGAGTTACTATATTTACCCTTCTTTGAATATCCCTATCAGCCTTTCCATCTCTCGTAAACATACTTCCGAACATACAAATGTATCCACCTGCTCTAAGTCGTCTAAGTATTCATCATTCACAACTATATTAAACTTTTTTCATACTCTCTTTCAAACACCATGGCATTAGACTTACTTAGATCCATTATTAACTCACTCTTCAGACACACAAACAAAATATTTAACAAATGAAACGACGTAATGAAAGTAAAATTAACTGTTTTATTAAGAGACGTCAGCTTATTGGATTTGAAGGATGCTAGTTAAATTCTGACGAAGAGTTGATCTAAATGTGTTTTATGATTTCTTCAAACGATTGGTATTCACTTTGTGGCGTCATTATTAATTAATTAATTAAAATATATACTTTGTTTACACCACTTTATAAATACATATAATTGTCTACATGTTTATGTAAGTATAAATTATAAAGTGTTATAAACGAAGCATATTTTTTAATTAATTAATTAAATGTGTTTTAGTTAACCGCTTCCATTTTTTTAATATTATTATGTATACATGCATAGAAATAAAAATATTACATAATCGTAAAAAGGATTTACTTTGTGACTTCCCATAATTATAATATAAACACGTACATTTGTCAAACTACTTCAATTCAATATAATGATCGACCGATTTCTGAAGCACCCTTCCTTCGTCAAAACTATATTAAAACTAATATTAGATAGAAAATAATGGCAGACATATCTACATGAATATTTAGGTGTCGGGGTGGGAGGCGACGAAACGGGAAGGGGGAATTAGAGTTTTGTCTGGAGAAACCGAGCGGTTCTCCGGAAAAATATCTAGAAGTGGAATATACGATAAATTTACTTAGTTATTCAATAAACTAGAATTAATGTTGAGAGATTTTCTCTTTTCAAGTGCTTCTACATTATCTAATGTTTTGCTTTTAATTTTCGGTGGAGAATTTGAACCCCTCCATCTTCATTACAAATATTGTCTGTTGAAATGAGATGACTGGCAAACTCTGAAAAATTATTATTATTTAGTGTTCGGTGATTTTAATATTAATATTACGGGATGTCTTACCTATGTAGAACGAAGGACAGTCAAATTCAACATAGTTTGTACCTGAGTGGCTTAATTTATGACCCCTATCTTTAGCGTTTTTTTAATGTTTTACCTATGGTATTATCAGTGTAGAACGGGAGCTTAATGCGGGCAGGCAAGCTTTCTATGGTAAGTGGGAAAAAGTTGAGTATATCCAAGATTCTATGCCATTGAAAGATTTTTTTTGTTAATTTTCTTATTATTATTATCTAATATAATTTTTTTAGTGAAAATGAGTTTTTTTATTTCAAATTTTGACAATTAAGTGTGTGATGTAACCATTACTGGGAGCTGTTTGTTTGATTTTTGCTAATTCATTTTCGTAATTATCCGTTGATAGCGGGATTTTGACTAACTGGTGAACCATTGAATGATAGCATGAATGTTTATGTAATACAGGGTGATTTGAAGTGTTATTCATATATCTGTGAATGTTGCTTTATGATAAATATTAAATTCGCTTCTATTATTTAATGAATATAGTGTTAAATCTAACAAATTAATCGATGCATCACTCGCTATATATAAAGTATATTGAATGCTTTTATGGAATGGATGTATAAGTTGAAGGAACTTGGTAATTTACCGGTATGTTCCTGTCCAAATACAGAAAACATCATCTACATACCTTTTCGAAATAATGACATTATCAAACAGAAATGAATTACAATGAAAAAATAATTTTACAGGTCATCCATAAATCCCTAATAACCATTTCCCCTTTGGTCGTCTCAAACTCCAACACCTTAATATTCATGTATGTCTGTCATTATTTTGTATGTAAAATTAGTTTTAATAAAATCCTATCCAAGGAAAGATACTTACGAAACCGGTCGATCATTATGTTAAATTGAAGTGGTTTAAAACATATGTATGTCTTTGTATTATAAAAATATTCATTTGGCAAGAGATTTAACATTAAAAACAGTTTATTTGATAGGACTCATTATGTAGGTAATTCTTAACCCTAGTCGTTCGATTTTTAAAAAATTTCTTTTCATTGCTTTTAACCTCACAATTTCACCAAAAACTGTACATTGTTTTACAATTCTAACAGCAGTGGGACTACTAAAGAATTCACAAAAAATGTTTTTATCGAGCCTCATTTCAAAAGACGACGGCTGTCAACGATTAGTAATTATTGAAAAGAAGAAAAAACGTGGGTCTGTGATTCAATAAAATATGTCCATTAATGATACAACTATGACTACTTTCGCATTACACAAAATATTTTTGAGACGAGTGTCCCAATAGGCTATTCATGTTCCGTAATAATTACGTAGCTTTTCAAATACTTAACCATTAAATATTCAAAAAGTCATCATAAAGGTACAACATTAAGTCATTGTAGTACAAATTTAATGTAACGGCTATCGACGGTCCAACTCCATCATCAAGTAACAGTAACCCTTATCGGTCTCCTTTCAGTAATATAAGTGCCGGGAGTTTTATTGCGCAAACGTGTTTGACAGCATTAGAAGCGTTGATAAAAAAATACAAGGTTGATCATTAATGTGCCTTTACACAAAATTGATTATCAAATATTCTTCAAATTTACAAAGTTTATTTAAAACTACTAGCCAAGCTCTAATTTCAAGGTTTTAAAAAATTCTAGCATTTGGTCCGTTACACCCAACGGAGGTGATTAAAATATATTATTACTAGCTGACGTGTATCCGGCCTTGCTCGCGATTTATTTTTTAAAATAAAGTTATGAAGTTGTGAATTCTTGCTTGTCATTAGGGTGCCATAATTGATTTGACGGCGAAAGTAACTATCTCCAAATAAAGAAACATTCATTCGAATATTTTATTTCATTCCAAATGATTATTTTTTCAAAATGTATCTCAAACATAAAGTTCTTAAGTAGGTACCTAGTCGTGTTTTCCATTTTGAAAATATTCTACCCAAAAAAAACTTCTTCTTTTGAATGTGCAATCTGTGGCTAACCAGAGTGTTAGATCTATGGTCTAACCTAAATAAAACATGGCGGGTTCAATGTTTTTCATACTAATTTTAAAACGTTATAGCAACGGTTTGACATTTTGGATTTCATTCAAACCACTTTCTAAACCTTCCCGGCACCAATAAAAACAAACTGTGCTGTGGTCAAGTAATTTTCGAGAAAATCAAGGACAAACAAACAAACTTACATTCATTTTTATATATAGATTACCAAAAGTAAATTCATAATTATATGCTTGCAAATTGAAACTCGAATTTTTAATTTTTTTTATTTACTGTTCTCTAATTTTATATCACTGTTTTTTGGTAGGTAGTGTAAATAAAAAATAAAGCGACGTATACTGTACTAAACATTGTAATGTAATATAGGCACTGTAATGTGAAAAACACTAACAAAGCAAGCGTTTTGCCCGTTGCATACTGCACAGTGGACACCACCGTTAATAAATTATATTTCATTGTTATTCCCTATTTTAAATTCACAACCTAATCCAACTCAATCCAACCTAACTTAACCTAACCCAACCTGACCTAACTACCCTTGAGGTTATCATAAACTAAAACATAATGTTATGGAATGCGAGAACTCATACACTTATTTATTTTATTATGAAAAACAATATGACCGGCATCATGTAATATCATTTGAGATAAAAAAACATTTAACAAAAATATCAAATTATTACATTAGTTAGGGACATAATTAATTATTCAGTTAGGGACACGACCTCGTATTGAATATAATATTTATTAACTCTCTTGAAGTGATAGATGTTTAAATGAAAAATGTCTACTTCAGAAGATAGATAGTTTAGAAGTATAGTCATTTTTCTCAAAGGCATGATCGTTGGTAAAATGGTCCTGCCTCTTGGAAAAATAAGCAACTTGTGTTGCCTAGCTCTGGTAAAGTTATCGGGGACGTAAAACGTAATGCATTCCAGAACGTTGGGATTGCAAATGTGCCCATTGAGAAGCTTGCGTGCTGCTAACACTATTGCAATTTTTCTCCTAACATCTAGACTCTAGACAATCTAGTTCTAGCATTCCAGCAAGAAAATCTTAGGGATACCTCAGTGGATAGTATCCGAACTCTCACATCTAAATATATCGCATAAACTTTTTTTGCACCTTTTCTACAACGTTTTAGTATAGGGCTTCCTTCATCAGGTCCCCATATTAGTGAGCCGCTCGAGGATGCTATGAACCAGATATAAGTTTTTTTTTATCTCTGCCGTATTAGAAAAAGATTTTGTATTGCAGATAACAAAACTAACCATTCGCATGGCAGGTTGCATACTGAATCAATATGAGAACGAAAAGTCAGACGCGTGTCGAACATGATCCCTAAATCCTTCACTACAGACATGTGTTTTAATGAGGTGACTGACATTTTGTAGTTAAATACAGTGTGCGCTTTGCCCTAGCAAAACACATAATTCTACACTTTCCGGTGTTAAAAAAAAGTCGATATCGATTTATGATCTCCTTCGGCGATATACTAATATACAGTTTAATATGTAATAATTGTCAGCAAATAACAAAAATTTCACGGTTTTTTATAAATAGACCTCCGTCATTTATAAACCATGAAAATAAGAGTGGTCCTAGATTAGACTTTTGGGGGACCCCGGAATTTTTGAAGTAATTTTTTTAAGTGAACTGTTTCTAAACTAGGTATTGTGTTCTGTTAGACAAATAATTGTGGAAGAACAAAAGCAGCCTATGTGAATAATCGAAGTTATAAAGTTTGTTTAGTAATATGAGGTGATCTACCTTGTCAAAAGCTTTCGCAAAATCATTATACGAAGCGTCTACTTGTTCGTTGTTGTCGAAAATATTTGAGATATAATCCGTGAATACCATTAAGTTGATCGTTATAGATCTACGCTCTCTAAATCTATGCTGCCGTTTTACGAGAAAAGTTTCTACTTTACTGTAGATTTGTTTTTGTAAGATAAGTTCGAATAATTTGGCCGGTGCAGAAAGAATCGCTATTGGTCTGTATCTAGATACAGCATTTATCACCGCTTTCGTGTAAGGGCCGTGACCTTTGAGATTTTCCACCGGTTGGGGAATTTTCCAGAGTTAAGTGAAATATTAAAGATGTGTAAGAGAGGTAACATTAACGGATCGGCATATTCTTTCAAAATAATTATAAATTGCGCACTGTAAAAGTAATTTATTTATTGAAAACATTCTCACCTCATCTCTTCTATGATCTATTTCATAGAATGTATGAAATCAATGAGAACAAGATTTCTATGTGATAGAAATATAAAAAGCCCAATGTTGAATCGACTTGATCTTTCGTTCTATCAAATAGACCACAGAAGAGAATATATCTCTTGTAGTAGGTACTACGGTATGAAAAATATATTATAGGTAGGTAATTAAAGTAGGCCGGCACACTGAATCAAATCAGTCATTTTACTTTCATAAGAACCTCTTCCTTCAACGTTCAATTTTAATTTAACCCTTTGGGTATTCGAATGGGTTAAATGCCACCAAACATCCTATTTAGTCGGGTCTCATAGTGACGTTTACGCCACCTACTGCGAAGGACTCATAAAAGTCGATCTATCTCTTTTTGTGTTACGGTAAGATATATGATTTAAACTGTATTAGAAAGAAAAATAAACATTCTTTCTTTCTGCCTTTAAAAGTTAACCACAAACTTTTCCGAATAATTGTAATAAATACCCAAAAGCAGTGTATCGCAATCGATTATTTTAACGTGGGCAGTTCACTGAGATGTCTGTCAGCTTTTGAATGTTGTTCTTCAATTTACTCAAAATGTCTAGATAACTAAGTTAATTATTTAAAAAATAAACAAATAATGCATGCTTGGCTTTTTTTAGTTTTTTCTTTTGTTTTTTTATCAATCGGCATACGGTTGGTAAGAAAAGTTTCGGAGCGTTCAATTCGAGCAAGCATTCAAGGCGTTAATTGACTTGAGTGGATTGTTTTATTTGGATTCCATAATAATCTCAAGTTTAGGTATACTATTCATTTCAAGTGTTAGGGCTAGGATTGTTTTTTTTTTTAATTTTTGTAAAACGGCAAACAAAACGACTCTTTAAGATGAAGATTCCATAAATAATCCTACGGTCTTGCCATGTACCATAGAGTTCAAATAATGAATAAACTTTTAGTTACGTCGATCACACAGTTCACCCGTATTTGCGTATTTGTTTACGAATTAATATACTTCTTGATGAACTTACTTATGAAAGCATTTAAAAGATTGGGCTGCTTGAAATGTCATCTCCTCACTGACGTGTAACATTGGAAAAAAATGTATCGCCTTAGTGAGAGGCAACAATTCAGAAAATGAATGTTGCTTAAAATGTTTAGATGGTTATGGTATATTTATGTAAGAAGATCTGACTAGAACTTCTCCGAACTTCCAAACCTTCATCTTCATAAACCCTATCCCCTACTTACTTCATTCAACCGCACAAATTTTCTCAAGATTGGTGATTATTTAATAGTACCACTAAATCCGAACATTTGGAACTTTTGCGCTGTGTTTAAAAAGATAAAAATTATCGAAAATTCGAAAGAATCTATAGGTAATAACCACATAAAGTTTAGTAAATCGTTCATCCTCGATGTCACCATATTAATAAGTATTTTTGGAATTCGGCTTGTGATCCAAAAAAATTTAATGTATTTACTTCTCGCCGTCTCAATTCACCGTTGACTATAATGTTCAATTCTCTATACCAAATACACTGGTCACATGGGGAGTAGAGCTCCCAGCGTACGATTTTGTCAATGACAGCCCCAAGAAACTGACCAACCACTCACGGCATGATAAGGGCAAAACTCTTCACATATTCTATAAAAAGCCTATCTAGTGTTAGTTCTCCATACCGACCCTAAACTATTCCCCATATGATATTTATTCAGATAGATTTATTACGCGAAACCTTTTCCCTTTTGTCGAATGTATACATTGATAGCGCCACACTCGCCCAAATAGGTTGGCACGTCATGTAAAGGGTGCGGATATAGACTCTCCTTTACACATCCATTGTTGTCCCTTTTGAAATTAACTACCCACTTAGCCCGCCACTAATGTCCTGACCTCGCTATTCAAAATACCAGTATTTTGTAATTCCACTTGGTAAAAAAGTTGATATTGTTTTCCACACGAGATTCATTTATTGTCTCTGCAGCTATGTTCCTTTTATTATATTAATTTAGTATCTACTTGAATCGTAAATGACGTCACTTGAAACGTTCGATTTTTGAATGTGTCCCGAAATAACGATTTGACAAAGAAATAATTAACAAAGGAATAGCCCCCCTACGAAAAATCTGTAATTTAATAATAATAATAATTATTGGATAGTTTTTATAACACTCTTTTCGTTTTTAAGTTAACATATCAGAATAACCTACTTCCTAGCTGTTCCTTTCTCCGCCTTCTTCCCCTTCCCACGTATTT
>JAHDVE020004586.1:0-62955 GCA_022606495.2 Halesus radiatus
TTAAAGTAGTATTGTTTTAGAGTATAATTGTTTTATTGACATAATGTTAAGTTTGTTAACAATTTCGTCAGTGATAGTTCTTACAGGAATTTTAAGTATAATTTTCATGATGGCTTTTTGTGTTCTAATGAGTAAATTTAAAATATTATCATTCTCTCTGCCCCATCCGATAATACAATATTCTAATAGTGATTGGCACAGAGCCATATAGATCTTACTCAAATCTTTTATAATGAGGACATTCCTAATTGTTTTTAAAAAGTAAGTTAATTTTTTAAAATTTTTGTTATTTAAATAAACAAATAAATATTTTACTTACCATTTAAAGAGATGTTTTGTTAGGGTAAGATTGTCCGTGATTATACCAACAGTTTGGCATAAATCTAATCCGATGCTTTATTATGATGCTGGACAAAAACATGATAATTTTTTTTTAATCTACCAAACAACAACAAAAATGGGTCAAAAATATGACTATATTATGCGGAATCTGGAAGAACTGCCATAAATACTAAATATTCAGATGAATCCAGAAAGGTGACAACCCTAACAATTAAAAGAGTCGGTACTTGCAATTAAAAAAACTTTTTTATCTAATCTTTTTATCATAAAGAAATTCTAAAGATAAATTTTCATACTAGTGCGTTCCATAATAAACAATTCTAGAAATATTGATACGCCATAGTAGCCGAGCCACCATATAACACGGTGAGCTGATTTTCTTCTTTTGCGAATTCGCTCCATTGTAATGTTGACCGTGAAATATTGTGCCTTATTTATTATCATTATCGATACCCTAGCGTTAACACTTCATTACAATTTTCCAATATCTCAAAGACACCGGACGATATCAATATCAATGTTGTCAGTCCGTCGTAAGTTAGAATCAATAGGCCACTTGCATTCATTTTACATTTGTTTGGAAAAAATCGTGTGTATAGATGTTTTTACTGAGATTACGAACAAAATTATTGAAACTCATACTTTTTTTAATAACAAAATAATCGAATCCGGTTTTTAGTTCGTGACGTCAATATATAAAAATGTCCGGCAGACGTGTTTCGACTTAAAAGAGTACTATATTAATTGTTTTTGTGTTTAATTCGTAGAACTCCATTTAATTTTTTAAAAATTTAATGAAAAATAAAATTTAATAATGTTATTTTTAAGTTCTGCAAGTATTTTTAGTTGTTATTATTGTGACAGCTGTTTCGGTGTTTAAGGCCATTATTAAATTTAATTTACCTTAAATTTTTAAAAATTAAAAGAGTACCACTTTCCATGTGTCTGCTTGACAGAGAAATACTGTATTGTCAGAAAAGATAACGATTAAATGTCTGTCATAAGTTTTATTGGCGATGTTTAATATGTTGCTATCGGTTTCTTTAATAACGTTTCCAGACGGTGTATTTTCAATATTTTTAGCTAGGGTTACTCCAATACTTGCGTAACGTGTATTTAAATAATTAAGAATAAGTGTAGGATTGCTGTGGAAGTGGAATTCTTTATTTTGATATCTTTGGATGAGGAAATTTTGGATGTTGTCATCGTTGTTATTCTGTGTATATGTACTTTCCTTCAATATAATGATACAAGTATTGATATCAGACGATATCACATTTTACACATAGACGTCTACATATCAGTATAGGTTATCCTAGTGAGGTGTTAACCAAACATAATGATCAATTCACATTATTCAGTACTTCTCAAACTTACCTTACTCTAAACACTACGAAAAACCAATATTAAAGGTACCATTATTTCACATTTAAAATATTTTATAATGATGCTGTATAATGAATAGAAGTGTATAAATATATCAAACACGTTAACACCGAGTTTTTTCTATTGTAATTTTTACACGAAAAATATTTCCATATTGCATCACTAATAATTATAATAATGTTTTATTATCTTCTTATTTATAACAAAATAACGAATAACGATATCCTCACTGGGAACATAAATAATATTTTATTTACAACAAATAATCTCTAACTTTTATTGGAATAACTCATTGAAGCTCATAAATCTCATTATAATACATTTTTTTAATCATTGAAGATAATATTTACGAATCTCAAATGAAATATGAAACGAAAAAGACACATGAAATAAAAAAAAGGTAACGATCGCATCGGATACTCGAACCCAGGACCTCTCAGTCCATCCGTAAAATCGATTAAAATGACGGAGAACAATGGGGTGGCATTAGCTCAGGGAATAATAGCGATGGTCCCAGGTGGACCGAAAGGTTATGGATTCGAGTCCCAGATGCGATCGTCAATTTTTTTTGTGTCTTTTATGTTTCAAATTTTATTTTGAGATTTGTAAATATTATCTTCAAAGCATTAACACTCTAATTTCATCAGCGCGGCGGAGGATTCAAATCGTTGGATTTTGACTCGCGTTCTTCCATATTTCGATATACAATGAGGTGAAACTCAAATTGGAATACAAAACACGCAAGACATTACAGCGTACACTGCCTTTGTGTAAGCTCGGGGTTCATCTATTTTGTAAATCATTCGATTTTGATCGACTTTTTCGTACGTTTCGCAAATAAGCAAGGTAAAAATTTGCTTAGACTCCATAAAGTTCCCCCATTTTGCTTAGTTTAAGAGGCGAGCTTGAATAAATTACTCAAACAATGTAAATCAATAATTTGAATACAATTCTTATATGAATTAACTGTACACGACATTCCATAAAGTCACACCGGCGATCGATCGAGCCTTTATAACTTCAGATACTACCACCTCATACTACCACCAGTCTATTAACTCTCTTTTTATACAGATATACACTACTTTTTTGTTGTTTTTTTATTAATATAAAATCACGCACGTACATCTCAACTAGATCGACCCCTCCCCCCTACCCCCTTTCTTTCCAGAACACATAACAAATTACGTGTTACTTTTTTTTTATATACCTTCTTTATTTTGTATTATCTTTATAATTTTACTTTGATTTCTTCGAAAATCAGTTGATTCACTGTTACGTAACGACAGAAAGTTCCTAAAAAGATACTAGCCACTCGTCAACATCAACGGTAAAACGACGCCAGCGCCACGCTTGCCAACGGCAGCTTGCACGCACACACGTGAACACTCTCCTCGCACTCGGCTTCGGAAGCACTCGCCTCTCACCCGGCCTGAAGATGACATCCCTGTTACGCCGCCGACTACGTCTCAAAAGGAACGCGCGAGCAGCCATGTTGGCAGTTGCGAATTGCTTCTACTAGGACCCCCGTTTGCCGCTACAACCTAGACTGTAAGCTGTCTTTGTATTCCCCCTTTTTGTGTTGTAACTTATTCGAGTCCCTGTTTTCATGCCCGTTTAGAAAATATCAGAGAGAAATCACCCGTAACTTTCATTTGAGGTTAGGTTAGCCTTCTGATTATCGTAATATAACTTACCGTGTCTGTACCTTCCTCTGAATAAACTCTGAGTCTGAAAGCATTTAGTGAATTTCATTTGACGAAGTATTAGAGTCCCAGATCCCAATTATAAGACTGCCTGTCGGCCTAAGACCCTGCAGAGGAGCTTCTTGGCCTGCCGAAACTGAGCTAGTCAAATGTCCAGAGCCGAGCTCCCTGGAGGGACACCACCCTCGGGGTAAGTCTGTACCAATGAACTGTCTCCCGTAACCGCTCTTTCCCAACCTTCCTCCTCTCCTTCCCCCACATCCCTAGCTCCAGTTAAATTCCCATCTTAACATCACTTATAAATAATACCCAAGTGGAAACCTGTAAATGGTCAAATTTATATCACTTATTCCTTGTACTTATTTTTTATGTTAACTGTTGGTCTCCCAAATAAAATAACATGAATTTTCACTTAAAGTTGAGATATATCGCAAATTTCAGGGAATACTTTGTACTCTATATTTGCCATTTTATTCGTTTCTGACAAATTTAAAACATCCACATATTTATTAGCGCACCTAGCGAAGTAAATGTGAACACACAAAATAACGATTGGAAACTTTATCATATCCACCTTATTGTAGTGTAGTTACATTTTTCATCAATAGAGTCGCTAATATTTAAAAAATTTAGCTTTAGTTGAAGTTCTCCACAGAAGAATAACAATAATAATAATTGGATTACTTCTATAGCGCCGTTTTCGTGGGAATATAATTGCAAGGGCGAAGAAGGGGCTACATTATGATAGATTCGGTCAAAAAGAGTTTTTTGGTGGAAAACTGATATTTATGACATAACGCAGATACTGGACTTTTTTTTTTTTTTTTGATAACTCTGCTATGATTATATCTGTAGTTGAATGCTTATATGCTTCCCAAAATGACGGACCCTCACGGAGTTGAACTGTTATCTATGGTTGTTAAAGCCCTAAACAAAGGTAAGAAACGGATATCCGTTTTAGAAAACTAGTAGGATACTGTGCGTAATTGCGATGATCTGACAATGTGTGAAACCATGTTTTGCTCTCCTCAATAAACTTTGATTTTTCATACATATATCGATCCAGGGAGGTCTTCAATTACGTAATTCGTTCAACTTTTTATTCAATTGTCTACAAATTTGATTTTTAGGTGTTGAAAACGATAGACGAATGTACTTATGTACCAATCTATGATCTTATATTTTATTTCTTTAAAATTTGTTATAATTAATAAATTAATGACAATTACTTTGTTTGCACTACTGTTTTTAATATATAAATATATATCTACATGTTTCGAAAGCGAAGATTTTCTCACCAGGATACACAGTATACTAAAAACATGACAACATGACAATGATAAACATAGAAAACAATAATGTAAGAATAGACAAATTATAAAGATAAACAAAAATTCATTAAAGTTGGTAAGTAATTAATCAAAAATATTAATAAAAAAATATTATAAAACATGCATAACAAATTTGTCTTAGAAATTAAAAAAGAGAGTATTTTTATTATTAATATTAATATGAAAATAAATTCAATAGATAGCTATTTAACAAAAAAAAATATTATCAATTAAATTTAAATCACTTTAACCCTTTTGATGATTTCTAAAATTTGAAAATTGTTTAATTGTAAACCTGTTGTATTTGAATGTAAAAATTTTAAACCTTTATTTCTACCATGTATGTATTAATAAAGTGGTGAATATAAAATAATTTATATTACATTTATTAATAATGACGCCACAAAGGGAATACCAATCATTTTTATTTTTTGTTTCAAATAAGACATGCAACAAGTTAACTCATGTTGGGAATGTTAATTATTTATACATAATTGTAGGATTTACAACGTTTTCACTGCAAATATGTAAACGAAAATATAAAAAGTACATATATATATATAAATACCTATAAAAAAAAAAACAGGAAGATAACACAAATCAATAATAATATTAGTGATCACGTGGAATCTTCTAAGCCATATGACATACAGCCACGTATGACCCTATTACAAACGTGGACATCCGGAAACAATGTAGGGTGAAAGTCATAAAAAGATTAGAAGTAAAGTAAATAATATCGTGAGAAGGGATTGCACAATGCACAGTTCGTCGTTTCTGTGGTGATCTTTTGATCTTTGGAATATTCTCTCAGGACCTCATGTATGAATTTAGTGTTTGAAAATGTAATCTTCATATTAGCCTAATAGACAAATTACAGGACAACTCTTTTCAACACTGCGTCACTGGTCCACCCTTACAACTAGGGTTTATTTTACTTAAGTCAAATAAAATAATGTTTTTTTTTGCAATTCCTTTTACGCTCGGTTTACAGATGAGTGAGTGGAGACAAAATAGGTATTTGCCTTTCAAAATGTGGATTTTTTTAATGTTGTTAAGGTTGTGACCTTGTTAAAAAAAATCAAGTTTTCGACCTTCCGTGACCTTAGAGTTAGCTTGGATGAAATGTGCGAAAAATTGTAAAAACGGTATATGGCACACTAACAGAAATTTCTCCAGTGATCCGGAAATACCATAATGATAGCGAATAGCCAGTACCATCATCACGCTCATGAACCGCGGCTAAATTGAAATCTTCCAGCAATCTTCTTCAGCGCCACCTCCTCTCTGCATAATCACTTTTTCCATAAACTAGTTCAATGGGAACACTTATGGGAAGGCTCTTCGTTTTGCTATCATCAAATCCTTTCCCAAAATAGAGAAAATCAAACCACGTCCCGATACCTTTGGACTCCGATTAGTCGTGTACACAATATAAATGGGTTCGAATCTTCATATCTTTCACAAGATTTTAACAAAATGTATAATGGATTCACACATATAATATTTGCATAATGGTACACGACATCTGTAAATATATATAAATACCACTTTTCGTCTTTTGAATTGATGAAAATAATTTAAAGGGTAAACTAATTATGTTGTAAACTAACTATCACACGCGTTATTAGAAAGCATCGCAATTGTTAAGAAAGGGAAGCTTATATGGTTCGGTCATGCAGGGCGAATGAACGAAGAAACTAATTATGTTGTAAACTAACTATCACACGCGTTATTAGAAAGCATCGCAATTGTTAAGAAAGGGAAGCTTATATGGTTCGGGCATGCAGGGCGAATGAACGAAGAAAGGAGTGTAAGGAGAATATATGACGCGAATGCGAATGGAAGAAGAAGCCGGGACGTCCGAGGAAGACATGGCACTATCAAGTGAATCAAATACTTGAGTCGGGCCATGTCAGAAGTCGGAATAATAGAAGAGACTGTATGAGACTATGCATGAATGCGAATGAAGCAAGAAGTGTATGCCAAAATCGAGTTTTTTAGCGGTCCGACCTCTCTGCCTACCTCTGCGTGGAAACGGCCTGATGGTTAGTTAGTTAGTTAGTTAATTCACACGCATATTAAGCGTGACATATTTCACATTAAAATTAATGTGGATAAAAAAAAATTAAAAGAAGATTTGAATTGACCTCCATAGTTACCTTGTGGGGCTTTCTTGTATGTTATCCTAACCTAACCTGTTATCCTTCTACATCAACCAGCAAGAAACTGTTACTTTTTAATGATTATTTTTAACGTACCCTTATTTTTACCCTGAACGCTGTTACCGTGAACCCGCCGTTACCGTGTTGAACCCTGTTATTGAGATAACAGTGTATTGAATTTACCCATTATCCTCTTCACCCCAAACAGCAATGACAATAATATATTACTATTTGTGTTCCAGCCACATGTCGGGCTTAAGGAAGCCTTCGCCGGCTGGCGAGGAGAACAATCACCAGCTGCATCAACAGGAGGAGCAGCAGGACCAGTGCAGCAACGGCGGAGTGGTAGAGGTCAGCGCGGGGTACGTGGGAGAGGGAGCGCCCCCTAAGCCCCCACCGCCGCCGCTCATGGTCAGTTTGATTTACATAATTTTATAATAATTATTATTATAATTAATTAATTATAACAGCTGCATAGAAATCGACTGAAGCAACAGCAACGTCAGTAATAGCACCCGCAACAACGGCAATAACTTTATTACTAGCAGACCCGGCCCTGAGCCAAACGCCGGTAAAATTTTTGGAGCTCCTTTTCAAAACCTAGATGTAAATTTACGGAGGGGATGTCTTTCCAGTTTTCTTTTCGACGATGTGAGACTTCTATAAATATCTTCGCTATTTTCTACGATGACCCATGAGGTATGGCTTATAGTGGTGACGTTTTGCAAACTAGATGAAAATACATTTAGTAAATTAATAATAATTACTTTGTTTGCACTGTTCCGGACGCTTCGGGGTCCGGTACATGGACTGTAAAATAGGATGCCGGTCAAATCGATGTAGGCGCTACTTGTCTGTAGCTTCGGCCGTCCAGGTGGCCGCGAGATTACAGTCCCGTTGTAAGGAGGATAGATTCTGTGCGGACTACTTTTGTCAATTGGTGAACTCTGCTAGGTCTGATATCCAATGGCGGGAAAAGGCGATGGTCCAAAATCAAACAATCTTAAATTAGGCAGGAAGCTGTGAGTCAGAGCGCATGAGAGATTTCGAGTGGTAGATGATACGAGAGTCGAAACAAGAGTGCTTTGTCAATGATCGCCAACCAGTATTTATAGCCAAACGCTGAGCTGTTCAAAGCTCGGCGCCGGATGATGGCGATTCAGTTTTGTTTGTCGGGTGTTCAAGGCATTGAGATCTCGTCAATGAATGACACAAATATTCATGAGATGCCTCTCTCCACGTTCCATCCTCTGACTCAAACTTCTTTCTTCGAGCGCGTTCATTTAGATATAAATTATATAATGGGATCAACGGGTCCCCGGCCCAGACGTGGTCAGGGGAATCTCTTATATAATTCTTAACTCTAAACTTACACTATGTTATTACTAATTATGCTAAAAGGGCCCGGCCTATCTCTAAATATCATTTATTTTTCTATATCTTTTGCCAAACTCCCGTAATATAAATCTAAATATAAACAAACATACAATAGTAATATTATTAAATGTGGAAGGCAGTTGCACAATTTGGGGCTAAGGACCGAGACACTATAAATTAGGGGAAATTAGTATTAAAGACCTTCACTTCCGCCATTGTACAATCAACACTCGTAGGAGAAACACTGCGCGCTGGTGCACGTGCACTTACGACTTTTAGGAAAATAGAAGACGATAACTATAATTTTTGACTTCCGTCACGACCTCGTCCGATACATACGCTACTGTTTTTAGTACATAAATATCAAAATGTTTCGATAGATTAAGTTTGTTTTTGCTTTGTTTTTTTTTTTTATATACTAAAAATAGAGGTAAAAACAAAGTAATTGGGATTAATTTATTAATTATGACGTGATTGCGCATCTTTTGAAAAAAATACCTTTATTTAATTATAAGAGGTATTTAATAAAATACGTTCAATACCTTTATTTTTATACTGGCTTAAAATTACACCAACCTTTAAATGAATTCAAATGCAATATTTTGCGATTCCGCCGATGCATAGAGGAGTATTTTACCTCAAAGGTTGGCCAAACTATTGAGTGGGTTTTGTCGATTTGATTCATGAAAATAGGTATTTTAGAGACATTAATTGATATATTTTTCATTAATCACGCATTAAATTCAACAAATGTAAAAAAAAAATACTTTTGATGAAATTGTGACAAAATAATTTTGATTGTCCTACTTTTGCAAAGACAAATCAAATAAAAAATGAAGGTAGACCATGGCCTAAGGTGGATACAGTATATAAAATGCATTTTATACTAATAACCTCAAGACGTAAACATTAGAAACATCCTTAAACGAAATTAGCTGATAATCACACGTCATTGTGTTCATAATCGAAAATCGTGATAAAAATAATAGAATGACAAACATCGACAAAGTTTCTAACGTATTTGGCACAAAACAAATATTTAAATACAAACCCTAAATAGAGCACATTGAATTTGCACAAAAAATCCTAAACTGACATCTTAAATGCATAATCATTATATACCCACCTCCCTCCCGCCGATCCAATTCCTTTTGTCACTGGAAAAGGATAGCGCCGAAATCAGTTCAATTTCAAACCGCTTAACGCGCATGAGCAAAAGTGTTCAACGCCGCGATACGAGCAACTGGCCAATTCTGGAGTGCGATCAAGTTTAAGTGAGGTGAATCAAGTTCTGGATGATATCCACGAACAACGGTAGGCCTATTCAATCTTCGTGGAATCCTCCTGTATCTTTCAGTCTTTCCTATCACTTTTTTTCGCCAACCAAGAATTGGAATTATTCAGAGCTATCGAAACACTGATTTCACTTGTTTCGTCTTCCTGTTCCCTGTCATTAGTGTCTGGGAGTTACAGTTGCATAATCTCAGTGCAAAAGAGCGTGCTTTTTCCTGCGGCCTTGGTCTTGAATTGCTCAACCATCGGATCGGAACTTAGCAGAAGCCTGTTGAGAATATTCATATTGTGTTTTTGAGAGAATTTTCAATAAAGGCGAACATTTATTTCTTGCCTCAATATTCTGTTTTGACAATTGTTCGAACCGCAATATTCCGTGGCAATACTGCATATCAATTAGTCTTTAAAAGAGTGTTGAATTTTGAATAATGTTAAGTTTGTTAAGGATTTCGTCAGTACTGGTTCTTACAGGGACTTTAAGAATAATTTTTCATTTTGGTTTTTTGTGTTCTAATGAGTAAATTAAAATTATTGTCATTGGCACTGCCCCGTCCGATAAAGCCATATCCGAATAACGATTGGCAGAGAGCCATGTAGATTTTAAGCAAATCTTTTGTACTGAGGAAATTCCTGTTTTGTTTTAAAGCAAGTTAATTTTTTTAATGTTGTTATTAAATTAATGTGGTCAGCCCACTTTACCCAAAAATGTTTTGTTCTCTTAAAATTTCAGAGTAATATTTTGAATTATGATCAGTCGATATTATTAAAAATCTCGAAGCGAAGGAAACCAATAAAAAAAGTCTGATAGCTACCAACTGTTAACGAGCGTAATAAATTCTACGAGTATCTAGGTGTTTCTGCTGCGTTGTCTATATCTAAACTTTGAAAATATTCATCTTAGAACGCAAAAATGAACTTAACGTTCATTTCAAAAACGTTTAAATTTGTGCGCATCTATAGTACGAAAAAAACATTATCCAAATGGCTGGTTTGGAAGAATGCGACAGCACTACAAATTCGTAAAGCCGTGTCCAATTCTTAAAATATTTTATTTTTAACCCTGATGTCCTTTTCTCACCCCGTGTGACTTTTTTGTTCGAACATTTTGTGCGCCATCAGTACGGTAGGGATAGAGAACTCGGATCGTAAAACAACAATATTTGGCCGAGTTTTAAGGGTGTCACTCAAGTAGGTATAATGCGGATTTTTCAGTTCATTGTATAGACGCTGGGCGCTGGGTGATGCAACGGAATGATTTTTTTTCTAACTCTACTTCTAATAATATAATAATTTTGTATCGGACGTCAATGAACCTAAACTAAACTAAAATTCTTACAATTTATATAATAATTAATAATTATTGTATATTCACTTGTACGGGGCTGGAACCAAGGGGAAAATTAATGGTTTTTGATGTTCGCAACTGGCTGGCCCCTAGTTTAATAAACCAGATGAAATAATTAATGAATTAAAAATACTGTACAGTTGGTAGGGAGTGTCCCGCCAATCATGTTATGATTTTGAAAAGATGAGAGAGCGAGACAACGGGGTGCCAAAGAGAGAGGTGTCGGTGAACAACTTATCGCAGCGCGATCGGCACGAAAAGTGCGGATCGCGCAGCGACATTCCAGTCCGAGCGCATGGGGTAACACCGGGCTGGGGGTATAAATAAGCCCTAAAAGCTAGTAAAAGTTAGATAAGTAAATACTATCACCACTCTGCCTTGCTCTGATTTCTGCCCCGACTTGCCTTCTTATTTGACCATCGCAGACCCTGGACCTCCCCCACACCACCACCACCCACTGGACCCAGACCCTTGTATCGTCACACGGACAAGGCCCGCAGACCATCCCCGGGGTTTAAATTTGTGCAAAAGGTTCTAACTTAATTAACAATGTTATTTTAAGATTTAAATAAAAAAAAATGTAATTACGTACTATCGGCGCCTTGGCAATCGGGCACCTGGAGCGAACTGCTCCAGTTGCGCCAGCATAGGACTGGCTCTAATTCTCTTCGAACTGCTTTCGAAAATGACCTTACACGCCTAAACAGCTGTCACAATATTGAAAAAACTAAAAATACTGGCAGAACTTAATGACAACATTATTAATTTTGATTTTCATTAAATAAAAAAAATAAAAAAAATAATTAAACGGAATTCCACGAATTAAACACAAAAACAATTAATAATGAAATTACTTTATTAATCTCATGCGAGAGATTAGTGAGCAGAACAGATTCAAATAATTTCGCGATTGAAGTCTGAATACACATAGGTCTATAATATAATTCGAAAATATCAGATGTATTTCATTTTTTTAAATATTGGAGACGAAATCTTGTTTTCCATTTCTTTGGAAAGGTGCCAATTTTCAGAGACAACTTAAAAATAAATTAATAAAAAACTGTCACAGGATTTATATAAGTTATTTAATATAGTCATACAAAGCTTTTTTCAATGTGATAATATTACCTTTAAATAAAAGGATGGCTTAGCAATGGGCTCTAGTATTAGCTCTTTAGTAGCTGATATACTCGTATTTTTAAACAATTTATGGAATAAGATTTTTAATTGTTTTGCTTTATTATTAAAATATTTTTGGAAAAGATGCGTAAGTGACGTTTTTGTATATGGACTGGTAATGAAAGACAACTTAATATTTTCCCTAATTTCCTAAATAAAAGCCATAAAAAGATTAAAATCACCATAGAAATACGATAAAATTTTAGCATTCAATTCTTATACTTAAACATTTCTATTGTTAATAATAAATTGAATTTAATATATATCGTAAAGATACTTATACAGAAATCGTTATACATAATACTTCTAATCATCATTTTGCTCAAAAATTATCAGCTTTTCATTCCACGCTTAGTAGATTAATTAATGTATCTATCAAAAATAATTTTAACAAAGAATTAAATTTATTAAACAGAATGCAATAAATAATGGTTATGGTACTAAATTAATAGATAATACATTAAACACAAAGTTTAATAAAACAAATTATTAAAACTTATGTAGATCCACAAATAACTGATGTTAGTAAACAGTGGAGAAAAATGTTGTTTTAAAATAATAATACCTAAATAATAAATTTAATAATATAATAAATTTAATAATTCAAAACATCCCAAATACTATCCAACCAGCTTTTTATATTAATAATAAATTAAAAAATATATATGTTTTAATAATAAAGATGAAGATAATATATTAAATAAATCAGGGTATATAAATTAATTTGTAACGATTAAACTATTTTTACATGGGAAAGACTTCTAGAAATTTCAGTAATAGAGTAAAGGAACACCAAAGGTGTTTAAATAATAACAACTATTCTGAATTTGCAAATCATATTTTAGAAACCAATCATTCATTTGATATAATCACTCATTTTGCAGTGTTGTGCATAAAATACGCACTTGGTCATGAATATGTATTAGTTTTAAATGTGTATTAGGTTTAAATATGTGTTAGGTATATATTCTAGTTATACTTACTTAAGTCTAAATTGTAAGTCACTAGCTATAAGACATAGATGTAAATTACTAATTATTAGTCTCAGTAGTTAATCCCTAGCTATAAGTCTTAGTTGTAAGTCAATAGTTATAAATCGTACTGGTAAGCCATTAGTAATAAATTTTAGCTGTCAGGTATTAGTTATACGTCTGAGTGATATGTTATATAAATTATTTGCAAAGCGCCCTTGAGTTGATTTTCCCACGAAAACGGCGCTATAGAAGAAATCTATTTATTATTATTATTATTATAAATAAAGGTTTAAAATTTTTACATTCAAATACAACTGGTTTACAATTAGATAAATTTGAATTTTTAGAAATCAGAATAAGCGTTATTAGTGAAGTAAATTTAATAAATAATCAAATATATTTTTTAAATGGCTACCTTTTGAATTTATTTTTATATTAATATTTTTAATAAAAATAATTTATTTTTTAATTTCTAATATAAATTTGTTATTCAATGTTTTAATAATAATAATTTTTTATCAACATTTTTGATTAATTACTTACTTTAATCAATTTTTGTTTATGTTTATAATTTTTCTATTCTTTTATTATTGTGTTCTATGTTTATCGTTTGTCTATACTTGAAGTATTATTTTTTAGTATTCTATATATTCCTGATGAAGAAAGCGTCGCTTTCGAAACATGCGTATATTAATAAAGTGGCGAGTACAAAATAATTTTTATTTCATTTATTAATAATGACGCCATGAAGCGAATACCAATCTTTTGAAGAAATTATTCAATATAAAAAAGTTTAGTATGAGGATAAGTTAAGCATTTATGGTAGATAAAAAATATTGGAAGAATGTTATTCGGACCAGCCGATTTGTTAAGATCTAGGGATTTCAATTTAGTTCTAATATGACATTCTTCAAATACGCATTGATTAAAATCGATTTTGTTGTTATAGCGTCGAGCCTAGGAGAGTTGTTTGCACTAAAGACTTTGCTGATGAATTCGGCATTGGATTAACGATTTCTTGAGGATTATCGGTAATTTTCTTATCTAAATTCATGTTAGAAGGAATATCAGTCACTGTTATTAAGTATGTTTGAAAATTTATAAATGTTCCGAGGGTTGGCAACAGCTAATTCTTCGCTCTTTTCAATACACTTTTTATAAAATAATTTTTACATTATTTTAGTAGTTTTCAAGGATCTTCAGGATCCCGTGTTGATTTATAAACTTTAAAAGCAATTTGTTTTGTCTTTAATTGTATTGATGAGATATTTACTAAACCATTTTGGGTATTTTTGAACAGTAATTTTAGAAATAGGTACAAATAAAACAATAGGACTATTTAAACTGAGTAATTCGCTTTAGTGATGGGCGAAGCGGCTCGGTTTAGTGAGCCGGATCACTAAATCATCTCTTTGTAGTGCACTGGTTCGGTGATCCGGCACAATTGAACGACAGTTCGCGTCCCCCCGCACCATGCCCTCTCCCTCGCTCCCTTGGCCCTCCTAAAGACGTCCATAAGACGCTCTTACACGATATGTGGATTGTCTTTACATAGAGCTGATTTAGTGATCCGGCTCACACCGAGCCGCTTCGCCCATCACTAATTCCCTTTTTTGATGTGTACTTTTCATAATATGCCAACGTTCGTTATTAAAAGTTTGTAAGGAATCGTTGCAGTTGAACTGGACTAAGTTATCCCGTTTTTGTTTCGATAATTCTAAACGGCCATTGGAGAAATCAGTTTTAATAAGGTTATGTAGAGAGAAATCGAGATTTAACTCTTAGCTTCGGGATCGATTTAAATTTATTTCTATTTCTAATGGTGGATAGTAGTTAGTTATCTATTTTCGTGATTGGCATTGCGGCGTTCGCCTGAAGATTGAAACAGTGCGACGTAATGAGATCCAATGATCGGAGGTTCTTATTTTGAACATTATTACTTTGCTGAAGATTATATGAGCAAAGAAAGTCTATTTTTGGACTATCATTATTCGTTGGGATAAGGTTTACTGAGTTTGGCTGTGAAATTCGTGCAATCGATGTAAATCAAAATCTTCTGTGATTAAATGAAAAATGTTTTCGTTTTAAGCCACTTTATTTTATTTATATATATTCTGCATTCGACCGGTTTCGGTTGGACTCCTTCAGGAATGTACACATATAAACTAAAATTAAAATACAGAGATATCATAATGGAGACAGAGAAAGTGTGGGAAAGAGACAGCGCGTTAGGGTAGAACAGGACAGAGCATTAGAGAATGGACCGTAGAGGGGTAGGTACAGAGTTAGGGGAAGGGGAGGGGAAGAAAGGAAACACCCTTAAAATCGGAATTTGGGATAAATCTAATTGCGGCCTCCATGGTCGAGGGGTAAGGCTCTCGACTACGAATCCGAAGGTCGCGGGTTCAAATCCCGGCGTGCGCAAGTAAATTTTATTTAATTAATTTGTGCCATTTCACAATTAATTAATTAAAAATAATTTGTAGTATATTTGCGCACGTTCCAGAGTGGAAGATACTGTCAGTATCGTCCTGGTGAAAGACCACCATTCAGAATTGAAACGTTGCTTGAAATGGCTTTTAGCCGTGTTTGGTGACCAGATCTGAATAGCCAGGTATTTCCGCACCTCCCTCTTCCCCTTCCCAATACCTTCAGCCTCACAACATTTTCCCAATTGGGGATGCCATAGTCTCACTGGCTCCAGACGGTTGGGAGCAGTTGAGACTCTTGTGCGGTATACATGTAAAAAAAAAAAAATTGCTTATTTAAAATTTGGCAATTATTATTTTTATTTAATTTTGATATTTCTAATGCTACAAAGTTTTTAAGGCGCAAACCTATTCCATTTGTATGTATTATTTTTACTCCTCTATTTTTATCAAAAGTATGGTTGGTATTATTTAAATGTTCAGCAAATTCTGAAAACCTATGCTTGTTAAACATCTAATGTGTTCTTTGACTCTAATGTTTTCGTTTCTCGCGGTTTTACCTATATAAATTACCGGACAATCGTTACAATTAAGTTTATAGATGCCAGAATGGCTTAATGTCTCTTCTTTGTCTTTAATTAAAAGTTTGACTAAATTATTATTGGTATAAAAAGCTTGTCTTATTTATGATGGGAGTTTTGGTGTGCACATGGAAGAATATTCATTTGTATACAAAATTGTGCACCATTCGGGAGTTAAGTTATTATTATTATTAGATGGTAGATCATTATAGATATATTTATTTGTCGAAATTCGGCGAAGTTTCTTTGATAAGATTTTGTCAATTATATTATGGTCGTATCCGTTATTATTAGCTATTAGTTTAATTGTAGAGAGTTCATTAGAGAATTTATTATTACAGTGGGATGGTGACTATCCGGAGAATCATGCTGTGGAAAGCGGAATGTTTATGTGAGGTAGGGTGGTTCAAGGTATTATGTATTATGGTGTCGGTAAACGTAGGTTTACGGTAAATGTTGTTGCTAATTTTGTTATTAATAATGGATAAATTATAATGTCAAGCCACAAAGTGATTGCTTCCTTTAATAAATTAAATTTTGAGTTTAACAGTTTGATGAGAGGCAGATTACTTGGTAGTTTTTTTTAAATAGTTAAGTGGGAGAAAAGTTGAAATGATGAGTCTGGGGCTAAATGAACTGCAAAGAGGTAAATTAGGTTATTGCATTTTTCAGAAAAGTTTAGATATACCCGTAGATCCTCAACTCCGGTGTACCATAAACTTTTTCACATATATGAAACTTGTTGGCAATTGCGATAAGAAAACCACCTCCACATTTTTTTTATTTGATGGGGACGATTCACGATTTCTTTTAAATACAGTAGTGTATCTTCTATTAAATAATTCTTCGTTTAATATTGTGGAGTTCAACCATGCTTCAGTTAAGCAGACTGGATGGCAATTGTTGTTGAGAACCTCCATGCAGAACTCATGTATCTTAGTATTTAAGTCGCTAACATTTTGGTAATAAAATATCCCCTTAAGCGCCCATAGCTCACATTTGCCCAACTTTTTAATTAGGCCATGACCTAATATACTGGTAACAGATATACGTATTATAATATCGCCGCATAACTGATATATCGATACCGTGTCCAGAGATATTAAACGATATTTCGGTTTTCATAATTATTGAATACTGATTTGGTACATGAAAATAAAAATTAAAAATATTTTGACGATTTGTGTACCGCTATTTTGGTGAAAATCATCTCAGGGACGATGTACAAATATTTATTTCCCAATGCTCCATTTATTAAAAAAAAAACATTAATTATTATGAAATCGAATTCAATTTAATAATTACAATACTACACTTCTCTTGTAAGCAATACTTGTAGATATTGCGTTTAGATGGTTATATGTTTACATAGTAATCAGCGGCGGCTCGTGACTTTTGGGTGAGCTAGAGTGGTAAGTTTGAAAAATACGACCTTATTGATGTTGTTTTAGCTGAAAACGATTTTAATTTTTGGTATGGAGATTTAGATGGTAGGTGGGGCAGTGCCCCACCCAACTGAAAAGTCTTCATACAAAAAAAATATTTTTTGGAAAAAAATAAAAGTCATTTTCGACGTCAACAACATCAATAAGGTCGTATTTTTTCAGTCTTACCACTCAAGTTTACTTAAAAGTCATGAGCCGCCACTGATAGTAATGTTTCCTAAAGTGTCGAAGAAGATGCTTAAAATAATGAATAATTATAATAAAATACTTTACATGATAATGTTATACAGGTCATAGCGACAAGTTTTGATTTTAAGGTTAAAATCATAACATAATATATGTAATGTACAATGTGACGTAGGATATTTAAGCTGGATTAAATGGCCTTGAAATTTGAAACAAAACGATTTTACGACATCTGTTAACTACAGTAGTTTATAGTAGGAATTTTGAGGTAAGTCTGTGTTCAACAGGTTTGATCATAAATTCTCAGATGGCGATAATGATTCCCGGAAATATTTATTTAGCGTAATTATAGATGATTTCAAGGATTCCCCTAATTTAGGGATATAACTCGGAATATAATTTGTTTGCTTCATCGTTTACTCTGTGGTCAAACATACACTCAAATCATGTCGACAATAAATAGTTCATCTTGGGTTTCTTTTAACGGAACGAACTTTCTGATGTTTACTTTTCTGCAAACTTGGTTTCAATTTATTAGCTGTTATTGTTTCCATTTCATTGGGACCAATTTAATATTTGTATTTAAGAATATATGAATGAATGCCAATGAAGAAAGAGATATGTGCCAATAAGGAATTGACTCCATTCTCTGCTTAGCCTGCGGAGAAACGACGTGATATTTAGTACCTAAGTAAGTAAGTACTTATTTCGTTATTGAGAAATTATGTTTTTTGTTTCCATAAATAAATAAAATAATAATATGATTGAATATGATTGATGTTGATATTTTTACAACCTTAACAGTAAAAAAAGTGTTACTTTTTTTTATTTAATGTGTTATTTTTTTACAGTAAGTATATAAATAAAACATGATTCATATAATGTAACAAAAAATATTATATTGCTGTTCCTCACCATAAAGAAACAAGGTTCTTGTGTTTGGTGAGGGATTATCGCTTAATTAATTAGATCATAACTTAAAATATTGTTGTACAATAGCAGGAAAATATGAATTTGTTGTGTAAATTTAGTAATTTATCAATAGTAATAGTATTAAAAAAAGAAAAGAAATGAAAAGAAAAGAAACGCAAGGTTTGTGGAAAAAAATATAAAAGACAAAAAAATCTAATAAAAAAATAAAAAAATAAAATAAAATACTATTACAGTAGTTTGAGGTAATTTTTTAATCTATGTTGGAATTCATGGATATTTTCTATAATTTTAAGACTAGAAGGAAGGTTGTTAAAAAAAAAGTTATTTCTAGATATAGGTAGGTGTTTTGCGTATGGTTAGTGTTGAATTGCGGGATTTTAATGTTAATGCTGATACCTTGCGGATATATTAAATTGTAATTTATTTATAGTTTTTTCTTTAAAAATTTGAATAATTGCATATTTTTATAAATTTTATATACTGTGAGTACATTGAATATTGTAAAAAGGTTATAAAACAATAATTAGCGAAATTCTACAGTTTAATTTTACACTTTTGTTCATTTTATACCTACATAGAATAAAAACGAGCACATGTGTTTCTATATTCTAAAGAATATTCAGTGGTTCTACCATATATTCTAATAACATACCTATCTAATATTGTATATTTAAAGAAAAAGAAATTATTTCTTCCTATATACTTACTCCTATTTCCTTCCATTTTTGTTTCTCTTTATTTTTTTGTAAAATTGTGACCTGACGAAAAGGAATATGTTAATTCTGAATTAAATTAATGACACGGACGAAACACAATGTCACTTTTGTCGAAACGTCTCGTGACTGTCTTAATTACGCAAAATGATCGAAAAACGATTGAAACTGTAAAATACGCCCAGAAACGAACAAGCAATGCAAGTGAACTTCGCAAAAAAATTTACTCCAAAAGCTGATATATACAGCTGTGCATGTTTCGACAAAGAACATTTTAAAAAGAGCCGTTTTTACTGCCAATTCAATTAAAAGTAACCCAACACGATTCATCCTGCTCGTGCGAGTTTTTTCAAAACATTTACACAAAAAAACAAAACAAAGGGGCGTTACCATACACATTTTTGTGTGTATAGAATGTATTTGTCTTAAGAAATCAATGGAAAACATTCTTCTCGCGGGTGAAGAGGGGAAAGGGGGAAGGGTTTGTCTCATTTTTTTAAATCGCCGCACGGTTCGGATCTATCTTATGCGTCCCGTCCGATGGTGATTGTCATAAATCGAACAGGTTTTTTTAGGTTATGTGTACTGAACGAAATTATAACATATTATTATAAGAAGTTTCCTTATGTATCACTAATAATAATAATTTATGTAACTGTTATGTGTTCTCTTATTTGGTGTGCTATTTCTAATAGGATCACGGCCCTCATATTAATAACCTTTGAAAGTAAACATCGTGAAGTAAATATGCATAGAAGTACGTCTTTTTCTTGTTAGTTTTTATCATTATTAAAAACTAAGAATCTAAAACCTACTTTATATATAAAACAATGTTTTAATTAGACATAAAATAGTTTTTTAAGTTTTTGGTTTGGTTTTTTTCGTAAATAAAAAAAAATAACCAAAAAATCACACCGAAACCTGATACTTTAAATGAATTAAAATGCGTGATTTTGCCTCTTCGTTCACTGAAATAGTTTTTCATTATTTTTGTGCATATTAAGAACATCATGTTTATGGATATTTAATCATCGCGATAAACACATTCATTGATTATATTACAGTGGTTTACATATCATATTTCTTATTATTTTTACATTCATTGACATTTATATATTTATTTTATTCAAAGAATAAACAAAACAATGGTATTTTATTCCAACCTATAAAAATACGTAGTACATTCAAAAACTCATCCTGTTGTTCATTCAAAAACTCATTCTTGAACTCATCCTGTTGTCTACGCAAAATGTTTTGTTTTTTAATTGATAAACTTAAAAGTTCTTAAAAACTTAAGACAAGATTTTTGTGCATACTATATAACTTTATATATAATATATTAAGTTGGTTGTTTACAGATGAAATATAATAAAAAACAGTAATTATTGAATGAAACACTAGTATATATTGATTAACTTGGCGGGTTTGCGATAAGCCGACGTAGCTCAATGGTAGAGCATCTGACCGGCAATCAGAAGGGTGCGGGTTCGAGTCCTGTCGGCGACATTTATCTTTGCTCGGAAAGGTTTTTTCAATTTGGATGAGTGTTTCAGGCTAATAATTATTGTTTATAAAATAATTGTTTTGTTTTTAATCAAAACAAAACATTTTAGCAGGAGACGGAGTAACCTAACCTCTCTGTCATACGATGATCTAGAATTTTGGCCATTCTTAAAGATTTCATCACAATTGTGTCCACCTTACAAACTGAATACAAATGTAATACATTTTCAATCTATAAATTACTAATAATAATGGTTAATTACTGAAATAGATATTTAAAAGAAACTAATGAATAGTCTTGTAGGTTACATAAATTATTTATTACATGTTGAATGTTGATATAATAAGTTGAAATTCTTGTCCCTTGGAAAGCATAAAAAATACACGAACTGACAGTAGCATAGATGATAGATATGCCCATAGATAAACCATTTTCGAACAAATTTGGCGTTTCATTGAAAAAATTAATTATCGACATCTGTCGTATTCAAAAAAACACTCTACTTCGAATTCATACCGCATGGAACATTGGCAGCACCTTACGGTCAAATAATTAATTGAATATAAAAGCCGGCCTTTCTGAATTAAATGGTGGTTTAAAAATCTCAAAATAGTTTTAAAAACTGGATAAAAATAATTGCCATCATCTGCGAGTGAGTTTTTTTTAATAAACTTTACGAAACTTTTTTAAGCCGGATTTTAAAAAAACATGAAGGTTAGTGTTCATAAAAACACGAAGGTTAGTGTTCATAAAAACCTTAAACTGCACCCAACATTTGTTTTTTTTGCATTTTTTATGACTGCATGTTGAATAAAAACGTTCAAAGGATTTTTTAAGGATATTCGAAATTTAAAAATATTTTGAAAAACATACGTGGAGCGGTCAGAAAAAGATTATATTTCTAATTTGATTTTGATGAATGCTAAACCTATGTAAATTAAAAAAATATATATAATTCATATTTTTCTCCTTATAAACATCGTGTTTATCGTATTGCGTAATAATATTATCATTATTTCGGAATAATAAATTATTCCACTCACCCTTTACATATAGCATAACGGTACTAGTGGTATATGTTGTATATCTTTTCACTAACTATAGACAGTCTATCATATCTATAATAACCATTAGCTCCATCGATGTATTCGATATTCATCGTTATCTAATATTAATAAATCGTTGGTATCGCCGACATTTCAATAAAAATTATTCCTTCGGTGTCAACAATGAAAAAAACATTAAAAAATAGCTAGAAATGAAAAAACATGAAAAATATTACGAAATTTTTAAGCGTTATGTCCCGGATATTATTAGTTCTTGGAGACCATTTTGATTTCAAATTGTACGCAAATTTTGTCTACTTTAAAAAGTATTAAGTCATTTATGCCGAAAAATTTGTGATTCGGTATTCAAAATCGACAAAAACTGAAGAAAGGTCGAAAATTTTGCTTTTTTTTAACCTTGACTAAAAATTCAGAGGTTGTGGGTTCAAATTTTCAGCGTGCATATGTAAATTTGATTTAATTAATCTGCATTGATTTAATGGCGGAATAATTAATCAATCAAGGCAAAAATTATATGAAAAAAGCCTTATGAACACCCAATATGAATATCATAAAACCAATAGACTAATATACCAGTATTAGGTAATATCACAAAAGAATAGGTATGAAATAGAACTATTCCAGATGCTAATAAAACTCGAGCGCTTAATAGCTTTATGGTTAAAAATTTTTGGAATGCGATTTTAACCTTTAATGCTTTGAATTATCTATGAAGGAGAAAAGTAGAATCGGTTGCGGTAATAACATTTTGTGAATAGTTGCCTCTCTGACGCTTGTCACGAACTTGACAAAGACAAAATTTATGACAGTATTGCGACAGAAATATACTAATATTAATAGTTTAGAAACACCTTTAATGGTTTGAAAGAAAAATATTATACATTATAAGAAATAATTGGTTTGAGGTATCGTTAGAAATCCTCCCCTTCCGGAGTCACCGAAGAAATAATCACTAAAGAAACTGCCGCCAATGAAATTTCAATAATGTGGAAGGGGTATAAATTATTTCTTAGACAAATTCGTTAAAATCGCTATGAATATATTGAATATCCAAGCAAAAACTCTCAAGTGGTCGAAATAAACAGAATGATTTTGCAAGCGACATAAACGGTGTAAACAGCGAAACTGTAAGCCATAAACAGTATACATAGTGGGCTCAAGTCTTATCTAGTTCTAGTTGGGCTCGACAGCTCTGTATTTCATGTCAGAGGCGGTGGCACCAACAGAACATGGTGTTTTGGTGGTACAGTTTTTAATTCACTTTTATGTAACGATTTACAAAATCTACGCATAACTATATATAATAAAAGTTATATATACGAATATATTTTTTTAAGACATAATATTTTTCATTGGAGTTCCTTATTGGTGCAGATATCTAATTCGCCCTTTTTTGATCCACTCATACTTGACATGAAGATAATTGGATGCATACCCGACTGCCGCATGTAATCCTTGCTATGTGGTAATAGGTATTCACACACGTATACTGGAGAAGAATCTGCGAAACTGAGGTGTTGTTAGTTCAATTTATTATCTGTGTTCCTCTCATTGAACGCTTTCACTGCAGATAATGTTTCGTCGCGAACGCGAGGGCTTGGTGGTGTTCGGATAATATTTTTTGGTCTCGCGTTCGGGGTCACATTAGGATGGCGTGGTTTGCAATGACTGGAAATAATTTGCTCGGCCTTTATTGGGTAGTTAATTGTTGCACACTGTTTACTTGATGTCTTCATTACGCTTCTCCGTGATCATCTGAATCTCCATAATACAATTGGGATTCATTTGGTCGACGTCATTCATTTTATGTAGGATTGCCTAGTAATTCTACTGCTAGATTTCATTTTAGGCATTGTTAACATTACGATTGACTGGGTGCGGGAATGCGGGAGAAGGAGAGGAGGAAGGTTGGGTAGGTGCATTTACGGGAGACAGAGCATTTGTAAGGCTTACCCGGTGAGGGGGTTTCTTCCAGGGAGCTCGGCTCGGGATCTTTGTCTAGCTCAGATTCGGCAGGCCTTGGAGCTCCTCTGCAGGATCGTGGGCCGACAGGCGGTCTTATAATTGGGAACCAGACTCGAATACTTTGTTAAATGAAACTCCCGTATGCTTTCAAACTCAGTAGTTTAATTAGGAGGAAGGTACAGACATGGTGAATGTAGTTATGGTGAACAGGCTAACCTAACCTCACAATAATGTTACGGGCAAATTCTCTCTGATAATTCTCTACAACGGGCATGGTAAACTGTGATTTGAATAAAATACAACACAAACAGAGGGGAAAATGTAAAGAACAGCTCACGGTTTAGTTTGTAGAGGCAAGGTGTTTTCTGGGAAGGCAATTATTAGCTCCCCGGAGCGTAGCGTGGCAGGGCGGGAAGCCATCTTCAGTGCAGGTCCAGTGAGTGTGTTCGTTAGGCGGGCTCCGAGCGATGAATGGTGTTTCCAAGGCCGGGTCCGCGCGGGGAATGGCGGTGAATGGCGGCAGAGCGTCGCATGTTTCTTGTTGCGAGGTCTTGCCTTCGGCCGCTTGGGGTGCTGTTGTCTAACGAGCGGCTAGTTTTATGGATTATTTGCGTTATGTAACAGCATTTAGTTTAGTATTTTTTTACCTCATTTGCCTTACATTTGGTATATAGCCTCATATTCGGTTGCGAAAAATTCAAGTGATGTTTAAAATTCTTCCATATTAGACGGCTTTTTTTTCATGTCGCCAAATTTATCCAGGATTGAGGTTTTGAAATAATTCTCTTTTTTTTCATACACATTTTATAAAAGACTAACACAATACAAAAGTTTTGGAATTATTTAATGTACACGCAAACAAAATATTTTATTTGAAAAAAAAAGTTTTTTTATCTTCAGCTTTGTATAAGTAATGTATAAGGTCTTTATTTATTGTTTATCCTCAGGGCTATGCTGCACCATCGGGCATCAATATTTCGCAGTCCCTGGTGAATGCCGGAGAACTAGGAGTGGAAGAACTGCTTCTTCAGATCCAGCAACTGCAGAAACAGCTCCAAGAGAAGCAACAGCAGCAACAACAGCAACAGAAGCAACAGCAGCAAGAGGGGCAACAGCAGCAAGAGCACCAACAGAAACAGCAGCAACAGCAGCAAGAGGGGCAACAGCAGCAAGAGCACCAACAGAAACAGCAGCAACAGCAGCAACAACAGCAACAACAGCAACAGAAGCAACAGCAGCAAGAGGGGCAACAGCAGCAGCAGCAAGAAGAGCAAGACGGGCAAAAGCAGCATGGCAACGAAGTTCATGTGAGTTATTATAAACAAAATTAAAGTTTTAAAGTGTCAATGTCAGTAGTAAATAAATACTATCCATAATCCACTGCCGTATATGCCCTGAAGTGATTCTCTCTGACGAGTCGATATTTGTGAGTACACAAAAATAAAAAATCGAAGAACACCCAAAAACGTGACTAACCTTTCCAGTTGTCAAAAACAAACCACTGATGCAAAATGGCTGATGATGCTAACATATGATAAACATATGTGTATCAATATAACAAAAAAATAAAATCGATAATCGAAAGTACATATCCCGCAAAAAAATCAAAATTCACCTATTCTTTTGAACACACCTCGTAAATGTTCGGAAGGACGAAGGATCAAATGCAATTACTATATTGAATGAATCTAATCTGGCATCACTGAGTTTGAATTATTCGAACTAAATACACTCTCGAGTTATGTCTTAACTCGCTCATTTACATGTATTATTATTTATTTATTGTATAATATACGCCCTACATGGGCTTTTACATATAAAGTTAGTTATTAGTAAGACAGGTGCAAAACACATCACAATAGGTTCAAAGATAATATATCGAACATATACAGGAAAACATAGATTATGTACCATTCTAAGTAATAAGTTCCAGATGCGAAAAATCAAAACATACCTTACATTCACTGTTACTTATACTCTAGATATATATATATATATATATATATCAATAATTATCCAGGATGTGTGCAATAATCGTTTGTTTGTACTTGTATTCAGAGCAGTTGAAAATGTCTACTATATATGAATATGTATTACCTATTGTGTGAAGTGAATATTTGAATGACATAGTTCTGGGATTATTGTTACAAATAAATAAAATTTTAGATCGGGTAGTTCTAGTTGGAATATTAAATGTAATTAAACTGACGATAACAGGGCTGTCTATAAAACCAGAAAATTAAAATCAAAAATCAGAAACAATTCTTCTATTTGATAGTTTTAATAATTTTAGTTCTTTCATTAAGTGATTGTAATTTATAGTTTCAATAGGTAAACCGAGTTTATAATTAACATATCTTAGAAATTTATGTTGAATTCTTTCAATGGAGTCGGAATGAATTTTATAGTGAGGGGACCATATAGAAGAATTATATTCGACTTGACTACGAACTAAGGAAGAGTATAATAATTTTAGTGTTGAAATATTCCTAAATTCTCTTGCATTTCGAAGAATGAAGCCGAGTATTTTTAAACCTTTGTTAGTAATAGAATTGATGTGAGTTAGAAAATTAAATTTTGAGTCGAAAACAATGCCAAGATCGTTAATTTCGTTGACAGACGAGAGAGAGATGTTATTGATTTTATATTGAAAAGTGAGAGGATGATTCATTCTAAAAAATTGATCGTATGACATTTACTAATGTTTAAAAGAAGTTTATTAAGTTCACACCAATCTTGTAATTTATTTAAATTTAATTGAATGAGAAAACAGTCTTCAGTAGTTTTTATTAGTTTGAAGAGTTTTAGATCGTCGGCGAAGAGCAACACAATAACACTGTTATCAAATACAGTTATAATATCATTAACAGTAAAAAAAGAATTGGGCCTAAGTGTGAACCTTGCGGTACACCACTTGTTGCCACGAATTTATATGACAGGTTAAAATTAAATGTAACTTGAAGAATTCTGTTGGTAAGGTAGCTTTTTATCCACTCTAATAAATTACCCTCTATACCTAGTTTGCAAAGTTTATTAAGTAGGATTTTCTGGTTTACTTTGTCAAATGCTTTAACAAAACGATCTCGAATTCTTTGTTTCAGGGTTATTCTTAGGTTGGTGAGATTATTTATTTATGCTGGAGTTTGGTCTGGATAAATTTTTATACCAGGGTATTCGGTTATGCTGTTCTTTTTTTCAGTATGTCGATTGCTTGGGTGGCGTTTTCAAGAGTAAAATTTAGTGGTCGGAGTTTATCAATTCTCTTGATTCGCAGATGGTAGGCGGTGATGCTAGCTTGGGTTATGGATGGGTTTAGAGCTGCTTGTGTAGGTGAGATTATCATAGTATTTTCAGTCATTTTATCGACTTGGGCTTTCCGGAAAGTTGAATATTATTACATTTTTCGGCCTTTTCTTCCTCTCCTAGTTCGTCAGCAACTTCACACCTTAATGAATTTGTAGAATCTTGTGTAGAGTTTAGATGAGATCATGTGTTCATATGACTTAATATTAATAATTTTAGACCGATCACTATTCTTAATACGCTATCTAAAATCTTTGAAACAGCTACCAAAAATCAAATCATCAATTACCTAGAAGCTAATAATCTATTGTCGCAGAAACAATTTGGATTCCGGAAAAATTTAGGAACATCCAACGCCATAGCCCCAGTAACTGAATATATCAAAAATTCTCTAGACTTACATAAAAAATGCATTGGCATATTCCTCAACCTTTCTAAAGCCTTTCATACCATAAACCAGACACATCTGTTTAACAAACTTGAAAATATAGGGATTACTGAAAATGAACTGACATTTTTTAAAAGTTACATGGATCACAGAAGGCAAACGGTTAAGCTTGACAATATAACCAGCAAATTTATTGATGTCGAATTCGGGGTATCTCAAGGATGTATTCTGGGTCCATCATGTTCTTAATTTACATAAATGACCTATGTCACATAGAATATGAAGGCGAAATCATAAGTTTTGCAGATGATACTGTTATTCTATTAAATGGGAAAAATTGTTTAGAAACATTCAAGAAAGCAGAAATCACTCTAAACAGAATCAAAACATGGCTAGACTATCAGTCACTCACACTTAATGCTAATAAAACCAAATTGATGATTTTTTTTTAATAAACAATTAACCTTCTTGAAAATGTATAGCTTACCACATTTAAATGGTCAATATAATTGTCTATCACCACATAACATATCTAGGCATAAAAATTGATCACAATTTAAAGTGGGCTGACCACATTAATTATTTAAATAATAAAATAACTTACTTTTTTTTAAAACCATCAGGAATATCCACGATACAAAAGATTTGATTAAGATCCATATGGCTCTCTGCCAATCAATATTAGAATATGGTATTATCGGATGGGGCACTGCTAATGATTATATTTTAGATTTACTCATTAGAACACAAAAATCCACTATGAAAATTATACTGTAGTTCCTGTAATAACAAGTACTGATGAAATCCTTAACAAATTTAACATTATGTTAATAAAACAATTATACTCTAAAACAATGCTACTTTACATTCATAAATACAAAAAAAAAAAAACAAGAAATAACAACAGTCGCACATATTAGAAACACTAGATCTCAGAGTCAAAAACACATACAACAAGGAACTACAAACACAACATTTGGACAAAAAAACTTCTTATACTATGGTACTAAACACTACAACAAAATTCCACTATCCTTTAAAAATCACAACAACCATAAAAAATCAAATAAAACACTGGATACGTTGCGTAGGTAGATCTGAAATAGAAAATATACTATCACCAAATATATATGGTATAGCTATATCTAACTATTGTAAAATTTCAATAGAGAAATATAATGATCCTATCTTACCGGTTGATAACCATCACTCTCCTCCTTACAATAAGTTAAATGTATGTTGTGTCAAATCAAAACCCGTTCAGAAAACTCTAAACTATAAAATATCAGATTTTGATTCTATAAATTATCATCTTTCTCGTGTCTACTGGTCTTTTTTGTCTGACATGAATACTGACAAGTCTTTAGATAACTGATATTCAATATTTTTCAGCACCATCAACTCACATACCACTATATAATTCTAAAAACCATAAATACCCAACATTTTCAAAGCTTTACTAGTAATGGCATTAATGTGATTATTAAATGATAGTTTTCTATCAAAGATTATTCCGAGGTCCCTTATTTCAGGTACAGATAATAAACTATGGTTGTGCAGTGTATAATTATATTTGATGGGGTTTTTAATTCTGAAAAAACTCATGATTTGACATTTTTTAATGTTAAGTGTGAGTTTATTAATGGAACACCGCTCTCCAAATTTTATGAAGTTGGATTGTAGGGACAAACAATCATAGATATTTTTAATGATTTTAAATATTTTCATATCATCAGCAAATAATAGTATCTTAACATCAGAGAAAATGGAAGTGACATCATTTATAAATAATATGCAAGGGTAGGGGTAGGGATAGACGTAGGGTTGGGGGTAGTGGTGATGGTAGGGATGGAGGTAGTGGTAGGGGTCGTGGCAGAGGTATTGCAACACAACCTCAAAACTTTACTCCAAACCGTTAATAACGTTGGATACTTCAGCTAGTAAATAATTTTAATTATTTTTATTTTAAAAAGCAGCCTCTATACACAAAAAAACACAATATTTAATACTTATGCGTACACTCTAACCATTGTGTTTGATGATGCACTTTTCCGTGAATCTTGTCTATTGACCTTATCCATCGTTACCTGTGATTTTGTATGAGAATTAAAATAAAATATATATATATATTAAGAGGCACCATGCATTACGCATCCACCATGTAGGTATGTTATTAATTTGGGCGACTATTTTTAAAAATTATTTTGTCCTTAGCTTAGCACGCTCGATTCCGCTGGAAAGTGAATAGTGAACTGGCACTAACTAGTACTTAGGGCAAATCGTCATCGTTTGAAGGGGATGCGAAAATATGAACAAAAAAAACGTAATTCTTTCTCTTCTCTCCCATCCACTAATGTTCATTCGTGGTGGATTTTACATTCCAGTCAAAATTAACGATGCTTTTTTTATAGGTTTTGAAAATATAGCTTCGATAGGTTTTGAAAATTAAATATTATATTTCAGATGGCGACTAAAGCACCAGCCATCGGCATTGACCTTGGCACCACCAACTCATGCGTGGCGGTCTACCGGCAGGGACAGGTGAAAATCATCTCCAATGACCAAGGCAATTACACCACGCCCTCATGGGTAGCATTCACGGAGACGGAGCGCCTCGTTGGAGAAGCTGCCAAGAACCAGGTGGTTAGAAATCATAAAAACACTATTTACGGTGAGAATGATTATGTTTATTAACGTATTTGATAATTCTTTTTCACTATCTAGCCATCCATGGGCTCTCTCTTCCCTCAAACCCTCGTAATCACCACCATCAACTTTAAATTGTTTCACAGTTCAGGCGTTGCCTCTGCAACGAGCTGACTCTTGATATAGGTAGGGTCTGTAACTTTCCAGGTATTTTTTATTTATTCATTTCCAAACCCTATAAATATGCTTCATTTCTACCCACATTTAATCCTTTGCTTCTCCCTCCTCATGTACAAACCTAAATAAATTTTTTCCTTCAGTTTTTCCAGTTTTTAATATAAACTAGAACATAAATTATAGGCAATTTTTTACGTGCGTTGTTCAGATTCAAAAAAGTAATATTGTATGTTTTAAATAGTTCTTTGTCTATGGTTTCGAGAAGCTTGAATAGCCATAAAATAGAATGCAGCTAACTTCATATCGAAAACGCTGCGTACTTTCATCATTTTTTAAATAAAATTACAACGCGATGTCTGTAGGTTCCTACCAATTACCTGTGATTCAATTTACCATGTTAATAATAATTATTTCAAAATTGAGTAGTACAGTTCTTATGTACGATTAGTCCACTATGATCAAAATTTTTAATAATTATGGGGTTTTACTCTACCAGATATTTACCATACTATTAAATTGTCAATAAATTTTAAACGGCCGTAAAATCCTATGAAAAGTGGGTTTAAAATTACGATGAGTTTTAAATGACGATAAATCCATGGTGTCGTTTGTTCCAAACGTCGATAAGTCCATCGTTTCTGCAGATACCCAATGAGTGGGAAGCATTCCGCGAAATCTAACGTGGGCGTTGAAGCAGTTGCGATGATTAAAAAAAAGTGTCTGCCATTTTACGAATGCGCCACTGACAACACTCTTTTGTTGGCCACCACCTTTAAGGGTATCCCAGACAGCCTGCTGTTAAATATCTAATTCCCTCCCAAAAGAACGAAGGCTACGTCCTTGCTGTTGTAGAAGTATATGTATACCATAAAATCCACTAAAATGTCAGGTAGATTCCATGACTTCCCGCTTGTAATGTGAGTTTCCGGACACCGTGTATACCTATATAAAAATAAGCGTAAATAACTTTTTTTAATGAAAATAAAATTTCATAGAAACAATTTCTTTCACTAACTGTTTTATTCTAACACAATTTTTAATTTAAACAGGTTCATTCAAAACATTACCTATATCTCTTAGGAATATGCTTTGATTAGTTGGATTGAAATATTGTTGAATACAATTTAAAGAAACTAAATCAACATAGCTAAATTTAGAGGTCATGTAAATACACGCGTAAAAGGTATTTGATGTACAAAAATTACCCCGATGTTAACGATGATTACAAAGTGTGAACAAAATTACAATATTTTCAACTAAAAGACATTATCACAACTTCAACAACGGATAGGTGTCATATGGGAAACTGTAGGAATTACTTGAAATTATAAGTTCACACGCAACGTTGCCAAACTGCCTATATCATGGGTAGGTATGAAGTCAGTTTGTTCCAGTACCTTTCATTTTTAAAATAATAATTTAAACTTTTGCTGCCTTCAGTAAAATATACCATAATGTTCCTTTTAAAAACGCCATCTTATTGACCTCAATTATTCAATCCCGTATCTCATTACAGTTCCTGAGATTGTTGGAAAATCAATGTACTTGTTCGATCACCAATTACTCCGCGTGGTTGAATATATCACGGACAGTTTCAATATTAACAAAAAAAAACGGTGCTTCTTTCGCTCGACGTAAGCAAAGCTTTCGACAAGAGTCTGGCATAATGGCCTACTTTATAAGATGTACAACCTAGGTTTCCCATTAAAATCATTTAAATGGTTTACAGTTACCTCATGAATCGAACTTTTAAAGTTAAAATACATGAAATATTCTCATAATTACGTACTCTTTTAGCATGAGTACCTCAAGGTGGGCAATTATCTCCCACCTTATACAATATATATTCAAGTGACATTCCAAAACCATTAGATCACAACACTAAAATAACACAATTTGGAGACGATAAAAATATAATGTCAAGTTCTACTGTCGAGTCCACTGCTACACGTCGCGTTCAGCTTCAAACCAGACTAGTTGAAAACTGGTGTAAAACATCGCGAATTTCAATTAACCCCACAAAAAGCGTTGCTACCGTCTTCTCTGGAACAATAGTTAAACGTCCCCCTAACATTATACTGTTTGGAGAAAAGGTCCCATGGGAAAAATCAGTCAAATACCTAGGATTAATACTATATTCTAAATTAACGTGGTAAAAACACATAAACGAAAAAATAAAATCAGCTAATAAGGCAATAGCCTCTCTCTACCCTATGCTAGGTAGAAATAGTCGATTATCAGCAGAAGATAAATTACTCCTTAACAAGAAGACCATAAGGACGGGCTTTACTTACGCTGCTCCCATTTGGGGATACGCAGCTCACAAACACATTAACAAACTACAAACCCTGCAAAACAAAGCCATTCGAAAAGAACTGAATGCGCTTAAGTGGATCAGGGTTATCGGTCTACATTCCTCTGATAAAGGATCTTATAGTAACACATTCTGAAAAGTTTTATGCTGCTCTAGCCGGTCATGAAAACCCGTCAATAAACACTCGCTAAATACAGCGAGAACAAAATATTTAAGTACAAAAAACCAAAATCAATCCTCTGTAGGAAGTGAAATCCTGCCCCTAAAGTTGCAGTATAGTTATTAAGTTTCAAGTCATCCACTTACCACCAACAAAAATTCAATGTAAAGAATCATTAGATAATCATTTTTAATTATGCTAGAGTCAGAAAACTTTTAGTTTGGGAACTCTGTATACCAATCATATCAATATCAAAAATAATATACTTGTTTTGGGGTTATAGCATTTCTCCCTACCGAAGTTTACTTTTTAAAGCTGTTCTCTTCTTCAGATGTTAAGCGGCTGATTGGATGCAAATTTGAAGAAGATCATGTCCAGGCAGATATGCGATATTGGCCTTTTGAGGTCATGAATGATAACTCAACACCAAAAATTAAAGTTACATTCGAAGAAAGCGAGAAGATTTTCTACCCGGAAGAGATAAGCGCCATGGTTCTAAGGAAGATGAAGGAGGTCGCAGAGGCTTACCTCGAAATGCCTGTCGAGAAGGCTGTCATCACCGTGCCTGCCTACTTCAAGGATTCCCAGAGATCGGCCACCAAGGATGCAGGAACTATTGCGGGACTTGATGTTCTGCAGATTATCCACGAGCCCACCGCTGCCGCCATTGCTTATGGATTTGAAAAGGAGAGAACAGGTAAGCGTAATGTTCTCATATACGATCTGGGCGGTGGAACCTTTGATGTAACCATTCTCACTATTGACGGCGGTGTTTTCAAAGTCCTTTCTACAAATGGAGATACTCACTTGGGAGGTGGAGACTTCGATAATCATATGGTCAACCATTGCGTAGAGGATTTTAAAAAGAAACACAACAAAGACCTCACAACCAATAAAAAAGCCCTAACAATACTAAGAACCCATTGCGAGAAAGCGAAAAAAATTCTGTCTTCATCCAATCAGGCGTGGATCGAGATTGATTCCTTGTACGAGGGAATTTACTACAAAAAAAATATCATCAGAGCCCAATTCGAGGACCTTAACGATAAACTTTTCCGGTCCACCCTTACACCTTTGACTAAATGTCTTCGTGATGCCAAAATGGATAAATCTGACATCGATGATGTTGTGATGGCGGGAGGTTCTACACGCATCCCAAAGATTCAAAAAATTGTTAAAGAATTTTTTAATGGCAAGGAACTAAACATGTCCTTAAACCCTGACGAAGCGATAGCCTATGGAGCCGCAGTGCAAGCCGCAATCCTCACAGGGGATGATTCACCATTCCTAAGAATCGAAGATGTAGCCCCGCTTTCCTTGGGAATAGACACCAATGGAGGTCTTATGCATATAGTCATAAAACGTAACACAAAAATACCTACATCAGAGACGTTCGGTTGTAAGACCAGCTGCGATAATCAAACCGTCCTCACCTTTCGTGTGTATCAGGGTGAACGGCCCAGAGTAAGGGATAATATCAAAATCGGTTGTTTCTCTTTGACAAATATACCCCCCAAGCCTCGTGGTGAAGTTAAAGTTGACGTGACTTTCACAATGGATGCAAATGGAATTATTGTCATCTCTGTTACGGAAGAAATGACCCAACAAAATGTAAGTTTGACCATCGAAAAAGAGAGAGGGCGACTTACCCATAAAGATCTCAGACGCCTGACTATCGAAGCCGAGGAGTATCGAAAGGATGACGAAATTATCAGAAACGCTATCACTGAAAAGAACACGCTAACGGATTACTGCAATGCACTTAAGGCCATCCTTATTGGAAAAGAGCACGGTTTATCAGCGAATGATCACGCAACCATTCTAGATAAATATAACGAAACCATTAATTGGCTGGACTCAGACCAACTGTTTAAAAAGGAAGAGTACAAAAAAAAACAGAAGGACTTAGAAGCTGAATGCAAACGATGAATTAGCTCTCAACGTGGAATTTTGTAAGACTCTCTGGAGTGGGGTCATAAAAGAAGCCGAGGGTAGTTTTTTTTTTTTTTTTAATCTGTTGATTCTCAATTTAATTGATGAATTTAAGTTCCAAAATTTTTTTTACGAATTATTTAATATTGTTTAGGTAGCTAAATATTTTGTTGATAGGTAGGTAAATATATGATACGAGATTCCACTTATCTGTAATACATTTTGTTTGTTAATTGTAATTAGGTTATTAATTCTTTTACGTATTTATTATATAGCATTATTGTGAAATTGTTGTACAATTATGTTAAAGAATAATAAAAGATAACATTAATGTATTGTAAAAGAGACAAAAATGCAAATTAATTATTTATGTTTAATGTAAATGTTGTGATGTTTTGTATGATTTGGTGTAACAAAGTTACGGAAAAAAATCTGTTCCTTTGGGTTTTATCAATCATTGTAATAATTCCAGTCATAAATTTCAGTTATTAAAATTACCAAAAAATAAGCTCACAATTTATCATTCATCAATGGGATAAGGTGCTAAATTAGTGTAGAATAATAATGAATTACAATTGAGATGTAAAAGTTTAAAATATAAAGTATATAATTTAAAAAATAAGAGATTAAAGTATGATATGCATTTTTTTTTAAATTTAGTGAAGAGTAATAATGAATTACATATGAAGGTTTTATTAAAATTTTACATATCTATTAATGAGCATTTGGCCCTCTCTAAATCGAGAAGCCATACATTGATCAGTTTACGCAGAACGTTTGTACTTTTCATTTTCCAAATATCGGGTATTATGTTAAACAATTTTGGTCCTAAGTATGAAAATTGTCTTTGAGCAAGGGATAATAATAATAATAAATGGATTATTTTTATAGCGCCGTTTTCGTGAGAAAATCACCTCAAAGGCGCTTGTCATGGTTTTTGTTGAAACTATTGGATTACTTCTTGAATGTCTGGTGTCGTGATAGTGATCGATAGATGGGTAGTGGTGACGTTGTTCATGTGTATGTAATACAATTTTCCTGGTATACAGTTGTCTAACATCAAGAACTTGCATTTCTTTGAATAATTCATCACTGGGGTACCTGAAGGGTTTTTTAAGGATGACTCTTATTAGGGATTTCTGCGCTTTTGCCAGGGGGTCCAAAATTGTTTTGGCACAACCGCCCCATCCTACGGATGCATATTCAAGTAAAGAATTACACATGACGTAATATATTGATTTTAGATCATTTACATATAAAATATTTCTAATAGTCATGAAAAGGTGAGTGAGTTTTCTGACTGTTGTGGCAGTTGAGTTGACGTGTTCTTTCCATCTCAGGAATTTGTCAAAAATGATTCCTAAATATTTTAAACTATCCACGCATTCTAAGTTATTGCAAGTACAAGTATTTATTTAATTGCAAAGGTGAGCAGTAATATTTAGCACACCTTTGGATTGTCCCGCTTGTGTTGCACTGAAACGTATGAATTTTGTTTAATCCGTATTGAGAGTCAGGAGGTTATTGTTTAACCATTGTATGACCTTGTTTATACCAATTTCTGCTTTACTATGAACTTCGTTCCAGCTTTTGCCTTCATAAATCGATACTGTATCATCAGCAAAGGTGATGATGTGATCGGCAAGGTTACTGTTACATAGGTTATTGATGTATATATTGAACAAAATAGGCCCTAAAGTACTTCCTTGTGGTACACCAAATACAATCTTGGTTGGATCGCTTAGAGTATCATTGATATTAACTCTTTGGCTTCTATTTTCTAAGTAACTACCCAGCCATTTAAATAGTTGTCCCTTTATACCGATTAGCTGTAGTTTTTTCAAAATAATTTTATGCGAGATGGTGTCAAAAGCTTTAGCTAAATCCAGGAAGATCGCGATGCACTTAATTCCTCCGTCGATATTATAGGAGATGATTTTCGTCAGTTTAGCAATAGCATTTTCGGTACCTAATTCTGGTCGGAAGCCATATTGTCTCTTAGAAAGTATGTTATTATCTTCAAGGTAAAGGGTGAGACGGTTCTTAACAATTTTTTCAATGATTTTTGGTACCGTGTTTAGCAGAGATATTGGCCGGTAATTTTGAATTATCAGGATTACTGGAGAAACAAATTATTTTATCATTTATATTAACTTACTTTAAGTCATTTGTAGGGTTACGTCGGGAGTGAGTGACATTTCTGAATTTTCTGATTTTTTTTGGGATCATTATAACAATTCTCTATTTTTGTCTGTAGTGGATCTCTTGGCCTTTCTTATTATTTGCGTACATGTGTTTCTATATCTTTTATAAAAAATTAAGGGTTGAATATCATAAAAATTGTTAATAGTTTTTTGTGGCTTATTGCATTTACGGATAGAGTATACAATAGTCATCCATGGTTTAATTTGTTCAATGTTATTAGGTATATGTTTTACTGTTATATTTGTTTGTTGGCGGATTGTAGACTGTATTAATAGATTACAGTTAATACAGTACGTCTCCCGTCTTCTGGGCTCATGATACCATATTATTCTGACAACGATTTATTCATTAGGGAATGAACAATTCCATCATAGTTGATTGTTTAAATGTTCATTGTATTTTTAAGTTTGTCCTGCTGGATACATGTTCGTATGGCAAGAATGGTAGATTCGTAAACAATAGATGTTATTGAGTAGTTTGATTTGACCATAAAGAGGTCAATACACGAGACGGAATCTAACGTAGTACGTGTACGAGTGTTTATGGTGCTTTGAAATACATAGTATGAGAGCGCATTTAAGTATTCTTGGCATTGGGTATGTTCATTTGCATGCGTATTTATGAGTACTTATATTGAGGTCACCAGCAATAAAACAATTTTTAATATTACATAAATCAATTAAACGAATATTGATAGAGTTTAAGAAAGGTGATAGATATATTTTAATAAGAAGCAGATCGGTATTTATCTAGAATACACGTATCATCATTTAGATTTATTTGTAAGCAGTTTGTACTGGAGACTTGGATTTCATTGACAGATAAACCAGTCAAGTCAGTTGTGGTGTAAACAAAAACTCTCTCATTTTGTTTCGTGTGCATTGAAGTTCTATGGTGGTCATACCCATCCAACGTTTAAGTAAATAATAATGAAAAGTGGTTTCAGCATTAGCAAGTTGAATTGAGAACTCATAAAAAATCTTAGAAATAAATCTAATATTTTGTTGTAATAGTTGGAAAGATTACAAGTTTGTTTGGAGAACATTTTTTACAGAATTTAGGATTTTACGTCCTATAACTAGTTATATAACATTAATAAATCATTTTGACAAGAAATTTACAGGTTTTAAACCATATAAATTTGAAATGGGTATCTTTGGCGGTTTGCTTAGTTTTCCATGGCAGTTCCTTGAAATATGGTGAAAGCACTTTGGTAAGGTATATAGGTGATTTAGGATTTAATATTTTGGCAGCATTTTTGAAGGACAAAATCGAATCCCTCGTTTTCAGGCTATGGAAAGCAACTTGTAGTTTGTCCGGCTCATTCGGTCTGCGATCCTGGGCCTTGGTCACCAGTCATAGGTCCTGCTGCAGCAGCGGCATCCCAAGAGAGCTGGCTATCCGAAGTACAGCTTCCACTGGTTGTTCTCCCGGCCGCAACTCCACACTCGCCATCTCCACACAGTCGGAGAGCTTCTCTTGCTCGAATGCTGCAAGTCTAGATTCCAAGGTCGAGATTTTAGTGTTTTTCATGTCGTTCTCCTCGCATAAAAATTGAGTCTCATTTTGGAGATCCAGCATTTGTTTATATCTTGAGAGCAGGTCATCATATTGGTTACAAATAAATTCGCTGCTTCTATTCAAATCGCTAATTTCACCTTCGAATAGTTTTTTCATTTGTTATTTTTTCATTAAAGTGTTTACTAGGGCGGTCATATAGAACACCGGATTCTGTACCAGTTGGCGCAGACGGTGAGCTTAGTCTGCTTTTACATTCAGGGCATTTCCATATTGCTTTCATATTTGTTTTTTATTCTTAAATTTAATTATGAAAACGAAAACATTAGCCACTCATCTCACTGGGACAATCCTGTATTGAGATGAGCGGCTTTAAAATTTTATAATAATCAATAAATAGTAATAAGTAAATAATAATACACGAACAAAAATTAGTAAATATTAATAAGTAAATAACAGTAAATAAATAATCTAAATTAGATAATAATAATTAAATAACAATAATAAGTAAATAATAATCAGTAAATAGTAATAAGCATATAATAATACACATTATATATTAAGTAAATATTAATAAGTACATAATAATAAAAATAAAAATAGGTGAATAATAATATGTAAATAAAAATAAAAATAGGTAAATAATAATATGTAAATAAATTAAAAAAAAATAGGTAGATAATAATATGTAAATAAAAATAAAAATACGTAAATAATAATAAAAATAGGTAAATAATAATATGTAAATAAAATTAAAAATAGGTAAATAATAATATGTAAATAAAATTATGTAAGTGTAGTAAGTAAATAATAATATGTAGTTAAAAAAAAAATATATATATATATATTAGTAAATAGTAATAAGTAGTAATAAGTAAGTAATAATAAGTAAATAATAATGATAATATCGAGCATACATAATGTTTCAACATTGATTATAACATAAAGGACAACATGGATAAAGCGAAATCATCACTCTCAGCTAACATAGACTTTTTGACAATTTTTTAAAATAAATTTACCGTATCTATAGTTTCAATGTTGTCACTAAGCCTATTATATGACAAAGGAGCCTTACAAGAAAATCTCCTTCTGTCCAAATGATGTTCTGTTATTTGCCGGCTGACACATCAGAGAATTATTATATAATTTCAAGTTACAAATGAAAATGTCTACAACTGGTGAGGTATTGTGGGTTTTGCAGATATGTCATGTTAAAGAGTTTTGCGCGTAATTGTATTTATAGTGTGGTATTCTAAATAAATCCCTCGATCTGGTGTTGCGCTCGAAAACGAAATGCAATGAATCGACAAGACAGACAAAGCATTAGAGATTTTTCCGCTTTTATATAAATCAATGGGAGCAAACCGAAGATCGCTAAAACGATACGATAGGTGTTTTATAAATATATTTTGTAATACTTTCAATACAATCAATATGGATTTGATATTGAGGATTCCAAAGTACAGAGGTGAAATCAAGTTATGACCTTACATATGCTATACTCGTATATAGTAGAATTAGTGTACGGGATATAGTGAAGGGATTTGCAATGCATATAATAAAGCCCATCTGTTTACAGACTTTTTCTAAAATATATTCAATATGATCCTTAAATAGAATTTTAGAATCTAGTAACACTCCAAGATTTCTTATTGTAATTAGGGTGTCAGCTACTATATTCTGGAGTCCAGAGATGTGCCTAATATCAGTTGAGAACTGTGCAATATAATCCAACTGTCTTTCTTGACGTGGAGAGCTAGAGGCTCGTTTCTTGCTAAAGGCAAAGGTGATCGGCTTGTGATCAGTATATATTATGAAATTACGTCCTTCAACGTTGTTACGGGATTATTTTACGGCTTCGGTAATGTATATGCGTTGTGTTCTTCCATCTTCAATTTGCCGTTGTCTTCTTTCGGAATTACGATGAGGTTTGTTGTACTTGGTTCTTCGATGGGTTTTTCTTCACGATTGGTCATTACATAATTCCGTCAGAGTTTTATGCAGTAAATATGGCAAAAAGTATGGCAAGATAATGTTACAAATATGTCAAGATTAGAATGTATGTTAAAATAATTTAATTTTAAAATTCGTTGTCCATATTAATTTTAAATTTTAAATCTCTAAAAGTTTTTTAAAATGTAAAAACGGTTGAAATCTTTCATAGGTTATGGAAAAAGAGTATTTGAAAATTGTTTGTCAATTGTTTAAAGAAATGAATTCTAACAAATATTTGAATTTTGACAAACAAATGAATTGTAATATTCTTGATGTTCAATTGTTCTTTGTAGCATGCTTTTTAGGAACACATTTAAAATTGCAAAATGTTTAGTAAACGATCACTAAATATTAAATAAATGTTATGTAGTGTTGGCATATTTAAAAAGAATATAATTCAAATGAATTTATGGTTGTTCAGTGCTTGCATATTACAGTTTCAATTCTGAATGGTAGTTTTTCAGCAGAGTGATACTGAGAGTATCTTCCACTCTGGGACGTGCGCAAATATACTGTTTATTATTTTAAAATGAATTAGTTGTGAAACAGCACAAATAATTTAAATAAAATTTACTTGCGCACGCCAGGATTTGAACCCGCGACCTTCGGATTCGTAGTCGAGAGCCTTACCCCTCGACCATGGAGGCCGTCAATATTGCTTCTTGTGAGAAATTGCTTGAAGGTTAGGACTTGAAAGAGACGAGTACTCACATGACGAAATTAAACAAACTCTAAACCTTTCTTCTTTAGAAAAACATAGAAAAGGCTTTTAGCTAACTTGTTCAGGCTTTGACTTAACATTATTCTCCCTTTGTCGAATATGTTTGTCATTGCTCCATTCATACATATGGTAAGTGCTCTACTTTCGCAAAGTTTTATTTTCATATAAGTATATAAATATTTGAGTCAAATCCACAAATGTGACAAACATGAAAAAATCAAACGATTTGGTACAGAAGTACTCTAATTCATTTTTTCTTAATCTAATCATTTTATCATAAAGGAATTCCAAAGATAAATTTTAGTACGAGCATATTCTTATAAGTAACGATCTTTAGAATTGACCTCAATAGTTGTTGAACCACCATAACACACAGTGAGTTAATATGAATTCTATTTAACATATTTTATATTTAAATTTTAATGTCTAACCAAAATGTGCTTCCTGCAGTTTATTTTTATATATCATAATTTACCCGCCTTACTCGACAGTATTTTCCCTGAGACATTATATATGTATTACATAAGAAGGCACTCGTATATTATGTAGTTGTTATTCGGTGGTAACGTTTTTAAGAGTCGCACTAAAAAAAACCTATTTATAACCCATTTAAAGACCGCGCTCATGCACTAAATGCGTAGCTGTTATAACGATTGTACAGCGTGGTTACGGCGGTAGTTTAAGTATGTACATTATTTTATCTATCTATAATCCAAAAACTTGTTCCTCTTTTTTTCTTCTCTGAATCATGCATTATATTATGTAATATACATTTTCATATTTTGTTTTATATACATGTTTATGTCATCCGAAATACAAAATTTCATGCATTAATATAATATATATTATGCAATTTTATATTATGTATCATATACACATATCAGATTATTACGATTTAACTCAAATTTTTGGTAGTATCTGCAACTTTATATTTTATTACTTTGTTGACTCGATGTCATGCACTCATACATTATTATAAATATACTCGTATGTCATATGTTACATTATATACCTAATAATAATAATAATAATAATAGTTGGATGACTTGTATAGCGCCGTTTTTGTGAAAAATCACCTCAAGGGCGCTGTACAAATATTTCTTAACTAATTATGTACAGACAGATACAGAAAAACATACTTACCTGGCAGGTCGCTTCAGATGAACACAGTTTTAGAAAAATTTAATTATAGAGATGATAGTTTTACATGGTTATTTGTTTCTCCCTTTCTATTGATGTTACATTTATTAGATGATCGGTGGCACAAGAAGAGTTGGTATTTATTGAATTATTGGTATTAATTTTTAGGACTGAAAAGTATTCATAAAATGAATTTTAGAACTCGAAAATATCTATAAAATTACTTTACTCGGCGTAAGAAGCTTACCTACTATGTATTGAGTTAGTTTTTTGTTGTCTAAAAACCTTTTTTTCTTTCTGTATTGTGCAAAAAAGTAATATTTAAATTATGTAAAAGCCTATCAGGGCGTTAGTAATTTATTGATAAGTAAATGTTACGACGGCGGCTATCCCCGTACGCCGATGTCGCATTTGTGATACGAGGAAAGCTATCCCTGAACGCGGATGTCGCGTATGTGATCCGATGGCGGCTATCTATGTACATGGATGTCGCAAATGTGATCCGATGGCGGCTATCTATGTACATGGATGTCGAATATGTGATCCGATGGCGGCTATCTATGTACATGGATGTCGCATATGTGATCCGATGGCGGCTATCTATGTACATGGATGTCGCAAATGTGATCCGATGGCGGCTATCTATGTACATGGATGTCGCATATGTGATCCATCAAGTTTTTCTAAAACGCTTGCATTCTGTTAGAAAGTACCGTGTGACAGGATCGATTGCGTTGGGAAGGCCAGAACTCATATGGACCTCGGTTCGCGAGTAGTTCGCATGACGAACAAATAAATGGAGATAATTTTAACACGATAGTCGAGTGATGTCTTGCCATACAATTGTTAATACAATTATTTTAATTTTGTTATCTGTAAAATGTGGAAAACAGTTAAAATTTTGTAGAAAACCCCCACACGGGTAATATTCTAGCAGTGCAAGCAATGAATATGTTAAACAGAAATGCAATATCACGTTTTCGCGAATTCATCGAAAGTGATTCCGCTAGTGGATACATATAAAAAAAAACAATTACCTGTATGTTTGTTATGTAGCTACCACTGAAGTTATTATTTGCTCTGACGTGCCTACTATATATTTGATTTTAAATAATGAAAAAAGTATATAATATGTATGTTGTATAAATCATTTCTATATGAATATTTTTATGTTTTGGAAAGAATCATCATAGTTTCTACCATTTATAATGGGGATATTTGCTTTGAAATACGAGTGTTTTGGATAACAAACATGTTTTCGGAACGAATTGAAGTCTATTCACACGTGCAGCACAGTACAGGCACAGCACAGACGCTGCTATTCACGTTACGCCGTGCAGCACAGCACAGATGCGAGTTCTGCTGTCATCTGAACTGTCAACTACCAATTCAAATATTTTTTCTTTATTGATCCTCTTGGTTTTAGTAATATTTGCACATATTGATATCAACTGACTGTGACGCCGAGATGGTGATGCTAACGGTGATGCGTTCAAACTAACTGCGTAGGCGCAGACGTCACCAGCGGCCACCAGTACCGTCAAAATATTCAAGCCGACAATTCTATTCTAGTACGCTATAGTGTGAATGTGCTCATGGGCAATGTAAACAACTAATATTGTCGCTCCTACACTGTATTGTTATGCACTGCGCGTTGCTGGTAGATGCGAATAGACCTTAAAGAGCGCATCCCAAAAAAAAATCTTTACTTTACGTGGAGTAATACGAGCATTTTTTTAACTTTAAACCGAGGTATTTAAAAAGTACATTTGTGAATGTCTCAGTTTCTGTCCAGTTAGTAAAGTCCCACAAAATAAAATAAATCATTGATTTATTCATTCTGTTGAGACATATAAATAAATTGATCTCAAAACGTGTTTCACATCGATAAAACACAAATTTCAGACTACGACAATCTTATCTATTCTATTTTAGACGTCAATAAATTTTATAGATTGTCTTCCCGGAATCAAATTATTTTGAAGAAGGATTGCGATAATAAAATGTAACATACCCAGTGGAAACTGTTATTGTTGCAATCCAATTCGGGCTTGTGAAGGTATAATATTAAAAAAATATATTTATCCGTCTCATATTCATATTATTGTCTTTATTTTATTTATTAATTAACTTTGTCGCTCTTCAAAAGTGGTCTCATGCCTACATCATTAATAATCAATACCAAAAAAACAAACTTATTCACGTTACAACTCCTCATGCCAACACTACCATAACTCCTGAATGATTTTAATTATAATTTCTTCAAACGATTGATATTCACTTTGTGGCGTCATCATTAATAAATTATTTTAAAAACAAACTTTTTTTATACCACTTTATATATATTTATAAAATGGTATAAACAAAGTATATTTTTATAATTAATTGAGTTTAATTACATCCACTATTATGTAATACAGCCATGCTCATGTCAGGAAGTTGAACTAGTTTCAGAATATGTTTTTCTGCACTTAACGTAATTTTAAATGGGATATTCACATATTCCACGAGGCTCGGGGCTATAGCGAGCAGACTTTATACTTTTTTTTGTTATTGCACGAAACACCTTAAGAATAGTATATGTGTCATTGGCGGAATCTCTTAATAGTAATAATAAAACCACCTCTAGGGCACTGTACAAATACTACTGGCTAGGATTTATCTTATTGTGTACGAACATATACAGAAACATACTTACCTGTACCTGGTATGTCACTCCAAATTAAAACGTTAAATTAAAAAATTTTCGCTTGAGAAGATATGATTTTCCACGCACAGGACCCAATAATATTAGAAAACACTGCAAATAATGCAGTGACTATTTTAATCATATTTGTCATTGACATTATATCTATTAGAATGTTTATTTCGATAGCTCCAAATGAATCCCAATTCTAGACTGGCGGCGAAGTTGAGGAAAATGAGGTGAAGGAAGTGCTGAATAGAAAACGGGAGGATGCCACGGAAATTGAAATATGCCTACCTGGTTCGTGGTTCCTTAGCACTTATCCACTTCACTGATCTACTTTACTGATTGACTTTACTTCACTTCTCCAGAATTGGCTAGCTGCTTATTCGCGGCGAGGTACTCACTTGATATCCCGCGACAAGCGTTTATATCGAACTGCAGGCACTCTCACTCCAGTGACATTTTAGGGATCGGGTCAGGGTAGGGGGGGGGGGGGGTAGTCCACTATTTGACAATCATGCATTTAATATGCCAAAACATACCGCCCGCCAAAATTAACATTTTTTCAGAACCCATCGAAAACTGATCCCGAACTCGATACCGAAAACAATACAAAAAATATATGAAAGGAAATCTATATATAATGGGTAATCTATACCCTACCAGCAAAGTACACGTGAAATTATAGAGTACACGTGCAAAAACGAAATAAGAGGAAAGAAAATAAATGATAATGAACAAATTGTTGCCGACTCACAGGCAAGCAACGAATGTACTTGTTGCGCAAAACCAAAAAATTGTCTATAAAGACCCTAATTTAATTTAAACCGAGATATTTAAGGTGAAATATAATAAAAACAGTAATTATTGAATGAAACACTAGTATATATTGATTAACTTGGCGGGTTTGCGATAAGCCGCCGTAGCTCAATGGTAGAGCATCTGACCGGCAATCAGAGAAGGGTGCAGGTTCGTGTCCCGTCGGCGACATTTATCTTTGCTCGGAAAGGTTTTTTTCAATTTGGATGAGTGTTTCAGGCTAATAATTATTGTTTATAAAAATAATTAAACCGAGATGTTTATAATATCGCTGACTATGAAAAGTTTCAAATTTTTTTGTTAATTACTTACGGTAGGTACTAAGGGCTAGCTTCGCTATGTTAATTGGGTATGGAACGAAACCATTTCTCTTATATTCAACTATATTCTATACATTAAACTAAGGTAAATATCAATTTATTTCAAAATTTGCAATATTCCATGGTCAAATTACTCTTTAACAAAGCTAAATATAAACAGAGACATGATTTACATTCACTACTGGAAATCACTTCTATACGATTTTGTAAACTTGATATCTGTTCGTGCTATATAGTGGCTTAAAAATGTGAGTCAGCACAAATCTCAATCTGAATATAATAAAATAGTGGTGTATTTTCATAACACTAACTGCAAAGATGGACTTAAAATTCCCAAATACTTAAATATAAATAAATACGGTCAAAGAACCTTCGAACATTATGTCCCAAAATTTACAATTCATTTATTGTTTTTCTTTATCTCAGATTTTTATTGTAATTTTTGTACCCTTTTTGTACATATTTGATTTTCTTTGCATTTTTTTAAATACCCTTTCTTTTTATTTTTGTAAGCAGTAATTTTTGATTAAAAATTTAATTACGCATTTAAGTAATTTACATTTGATACACCGTTAGGTGCAATAATCGGATCAATATCTAATCGACAGCGTCGTACGATCGAAGGTTTACGGGGTTAAGGTTCAGATTGCTCGCGGAGAGGCGCATCGATGCAGCCCTCACCTGGGCCCCCGAGTGGTCCCGCCTGCACCGTGTTGACATACATCTCCCGACCGAGTTTATCTAATCGCGAGTAACAATATGATAATTAATAAAATCGCGAGTTACAATATGATAATTAATAATAATCAACTGTAACCATTGGCGTAGAATCTTGTATGTTAATAACTTTTCTCAAAAAAGCATTAAAAACCACTTTTTCTCTTGTTAAAAGTAGCCAAATATTGATATTTTTAATGAGTGTTATTCGCTTAATAACAACTGACAGCTGTCATCCCAGAGAACTAGAACCGCAGTTAAGCAAGAAGTTTTTAAGTCCAGGGAAAAAGATGAATCTTCCTTAAAAAGAACGGGAATTGCACTCCAGATATTAAACCAACATTTAACATGGAGAGTAAATTTTGAATTAATGATGAAGATAACGAAGATATTTTAGTTCACTCGGGTATTTACTCACTTCAATGTAACGATTGTTTTATCTAGGCAATCGCGTAAAGTTAATATCCTGGTAAAACAAAATGTTTGGGTTTGTAGAGCGAATGAACGAAGAAAGGAATGAAAGGAGAATATGACGCGAATGCGAATGGAGGAAGAAGCCGGGGACGCCCGAGGAAGACATGGCACGATCAAGTGAATCAAATACTTGAGTCGGTCCATGTCAGAAGTCGGAATAATAGAAGAGAACGTATGAGACGATGTATGAATGTGAATCAAGCAAGAATTGTATGCCAAGATCGAGTTGTTTGGCGGTCCGTCCTCTCTGCCTATCCTTGTGGGGAAACGGCGTGATGGTTAGTTAGTTAAGAACACATAAGATGTCTCAATAATAATGGGTTTTCGGAATTTGCCAACCACCTCTTAGAAACAGACCTCACTATAATTCAATAAAAATACAGGCACCAGTTTACCGCATATAAATATAATAGGCATTAGAAAAGATAACTTAGAAGCATTAGAGATAAGGAAAGCCAAAAACAATAACAGTAGATTCACTAATAGTCAAATAATTTAAATAACAGTCCGAAACTTTAAAAATTTGCAATCAACAAAGTAAACGCCCTTCCCGGTCCGGTACCTGCTCCCCTCCCACCCTTGACCCTTCACTTGCCCGTTTTTATCAATGTGTATCTAAGTTCATAGTTTAATCATATAGTGCCCTGAAGAAGCTACGGTAGTATCGTATATAACAAATAATAATAATATTAATAATAGTTCTATATTCCAGAAGGTATGCAGGGGTAGAGCAATGCAATACGTTCCATAAGTTATAATAATACAAATAAAAATAACAATAGGTACGTAAAATAAGAGGAAAAAAGAAAAGAAAAAAACAGAAAAAAGGTTACTCAGTAAAATACGCAAAATAAGTTCATTCACTATGAGAGAAAGTCTCCAATGGGCCATCGAGGGAGACTCCATCCATGTAGCCGTGGCAGTAATGATGATATTCTTGGATTGGCGTACTCTGCACCATAGGCTCGTCCTTCCAGGAACATTTCTGTAGCGCTGTAGTATCTTGATAGACAGAATAGTTGGTGAGAGGCGACTTATCTTTTTCCATTGGGATGCAGTGTAATGCATCCACAGTTCAAATAAAAGTGATGTAAACAAATTTATTGTTTTATTTTTAAATTATGATATCAATCAGTTTAACGGGAATTTATAACAATATTTTATGTAACATTTCGAAAAATTAAGCGAATTTAAAAACAAAAACGAGATTTTATTTCTCTAATTAAATTTAGATGTAGGTCAAGTTGGAGTCTATTATAAGATTTTTCCTTATGGCTTGACATTCCGAAAAGTGTAATCGATAGGATCAAGACTAGTAGTCCACAATGGAGTGCTAGTACCAAACTCGATGAATGGAAGTGAGGAATGAGACCGGTAGAAAAATAATAATAGAGATCCCCGAGGCGTACGTGTACTTAAATCATGCATGACCGGAGAATCAAACAGAATGTAGGGCTAAGTAAGCGTATTAAACGAGATGAAGAAAGGGGCGCTTATATGGTTTGGACACGTAGAGTGAATGGTAGAAGAAGTCCGGGACGCCCGAGAAAGACTGTCAAGTGAATCAAATACTGAATCAAATATACCTACTCGGTCATATCAGATGTGATTTGTTTTTCCAAAATAAATAAAGACAGGAGCGTGCGCGTGCCATGACATAGTTCTATCGCGATCCATCCTCTCTGCTAACTCCGCACAATTTGCTGCCCTTCAATCTGCAATGAAAGCAAACAGTATATTTCTGTTCTTTCATATTTATAAACACGATACGACAATAAGAACGATGTGCTGATCCTTAGTGCAAATCGTCACTGCAATGGCGTCGCGTCGCTCGAGGGGGATGCGAAAAGGGGATAACAAAATAGACGTTATTTCCCTTCTTTCCCATCCAGTAACGTTCATACCGGAACGAACGCTGGTAGACGGTTTACTATTAACAAGCTTTGAATATGAAAAATTATATTTTAGATGGCCACCAAGGCACCTGCCATAGGCATTGACCTGGGAACCACCTTCTCGTGCGTGGCAGTCTACCAGAAAGGCAAGGTAGAGATCATCCCCAATGACCAGGGCAGTCGCATCACGCCCTCGTGCGTGGCCTTCACGGACAAAGACCGCCTCGTGGGAGAAGCTGCCGTGCACCAGATGAACACGAACCACAGAAACACTATATGCGGTGAGAATTTTTAAGTTTATAATAATATGAGATGGTTTGATCAAGTGGCGAGATAACCATTGAAAAACTACCCACAACTTCACGTTGTTTCACAGTTCAAGCATCATGCCTCTTCTTAAAAGTTCTGTAAAAATCCAATTCCAAAACTAAAACAATAATAAAATTTCTTCCTAACTCCATAAAGCTTCATTTTCACCCACATTCGATCCTTTGCATTCTCTTCCCCATTTGAAGACATCTTTATGAAAAAAAAAATTTTTCCCATTTTGTTTCCATATGTTTATGAGCGTTCATAATATTTATTTTCATTCCCACCGAGAATGCAGTTGTTGGAAGTATTACCACTATGGTGGCACTATGCGCTCTTGAGGTTATTTTCTCACGAAAACGGCGATACGGAAATAATCCATTTATTATTATTATGTATATAAAAATCTACTAAAAACATTATTGAAAACCTTTTCATGGGTGTTAAATCTTATTTCATGTCAAATGTCACCTTATTTCTTTTTTTTTTATTGATTGATTATGACTCGACACTTTGCTATCCATGGGATGCTATGCGGAAGGAGTTAGCTTCAGTATAAATCGATATTATGTCATCAATTTTGTGACATGCTTTTGAGCCTTCTTGTCAGACAATATGTTATAATTTTTTCCCCCTCTTACATAAATGTTATAATGATGGAGATCTGTGATGGAGAACTGTGATGGGAACATTGAATGGGTGGGAACGAAGTGAAAATATGTTATTTGTGTTAATCAGGCCATTATCTTATTAGCATTATGATGCATGATACCTTATTGATGTTCTGGGTTAATGACATTATCTCCACGCAAATTGATTACTGTAGGTTGTTTTTTTTAATTTTTTTAAATTTATTTAATAGATGTTAAACGGCTGATTGGACGCAAATTTGATGAGGATGATGTCCAGGCAGATATGCGGCATTGGCCTTTTCAGGTCGTGAATGATAATTCAATACCCAAGATTAAAGTTACATACAAAGGAAGGGAGAAGATATTCTGCCCCGAGGAGATAAGCTCCATGATTCTTACGAAGATGAAGGAAACCGCAGAGGCGTACCTCGGAATGCCTGTCAAGGATGCTGTCATCACCGTGCCTGCCTACTTTAATGATTCCCAGAGATCGGCCACCAAGGATGCGGGAACTATTGCGGGACTTAACGTCCTTCGCATTATTAACGAGCCCACCGCTGCTGCCATTGCTTATGGGCTGGAGAAAGAGAAAGTAGGAAAACGCAATGTTCTTATATACGACCTGGGCGGTGGAACCTTTGACGTAACCATTCTTACTATTGACGGAAGTGTTTTCGAAGTCCTTTCTACAGGTGGAAACACTCACTTGGGAGGTGAAGACTTCGACAGTGAAATGGTCAATTACTGCGTTGAAGATTTTAAAAAGAAGTACTCAAAAGACCTCGCCACCGATAAAAGAGCACTAAGGCGATTGAGAACCGAATGCGAGCGAGCGAAAAGAATTCTTTCTTCGACCATTCAGACGACCATCGAGGTTGTCTACTTATTTGAAGGAATTAACTACCACACATCAATCACCCGAGCCCTATTAGAAGACTTAAACGCCAAACTTTTTCAATCCACCCTTAAGCATTTGACACAATGCCTCCATGATGCCAAAATGGACAAAGCTGACATCGATGAAGTTGTGATGGTTGGAGGTTCTACACGCATCCCAAAGATTCAGAAACTTATAAGAGATTTTTTTAATGGCAAGGATCTAAATAAGTCTATAAATGCTGATGAAGCGGTAGCATATGGAGCCGCTGTGCAGGCGGCCATCCTCAGTGGGGACGATACAGCAAATGTCATACTCCACGATGTAACCCCGCTTTCCTTGGGAATAGTCGCAAATGGGGGTATTATGAGCACAATCATAAGACGCAATACTTCAGTACCCGCCGAACAGATGGAAACTTATTCAACCTTAAAAGATAACCAAACCGCCATCGGCATTGGAGTGTATGAGGGTGAACGGGTTCTAGCAAAGGATAATCACCATCTTGGTTACTTCTCTATGACTAATATTCCTATTAAGCCTCGCGGTGAGGTAGAAGTAGACGTAACCTTCACAGTAGATGTCAATGGAATACTCATTGTCTCTGCCACCATAAAAACAACTAAACAAAATATGTGTTTGACTATCAAAAACGATAGAGGCCGACTTACCGAGACAGCTATCAAACGTATGACATACGAAGCAGAAAAGAATCGCAAAGAGGACGAGATCATCAGAAAAGCTTACACTGCGAAAAACGAACTTCAGGAATACTGCTATGAAATTAAGGCCATCCTTGTTGGAAAAGATCATGGCTTATTTAATAGTGATCACGCAATTATTTTAGATAAATGCAAAGTAACTATTGATTGGGCAGACTCAAACCAGATATTTAAAAAGGAAGAGTATGAAAAAAAGTACAAGGACCTAGAAGCCGAGTACAAACAGTGTATAAAAAATAACTCTGGTATAAAATTTGGTGGCTATCTTTTTAATCCCGAATAAAGGATTTCGTATACGTCTCTGGAGCGGGTCGTTTTTTTAATAATTTTGTTTCATGTTACGTTTAATATTGTTTCTTTAATCTTTCAGTAATTTGCCGAATTTGGTGATTACAAAAAATTAGAGTAGGGTTGTATATCGTAAATTATCTAATCTTTTTTCAAATTCTAAATATATTTTTATTTTAATATTCTAACAATAATGTACATTAAGGGCATTCGAAACATGATTATAACGCTAAGCGCTCACAGATGGCGCTAATTGAAAGGTTTTAGAAAAAAAAACTTTTAGCACGTCTTTTAAATATTGAGATGAATTTAATTTGGATTAATTTAATTTGCCACCATATTTTGGAAACAAATCATTCTTTTGACATAAAGGTTTAATATTTTTTTCATACTCGTACAAATACAACTGGTTTACTATTAGAAAAAACGAATTTTTGGAATTTAGAAAAATTATCAATAGTCAATTAAGTATTATTAATGACATTCTTTTTAAATAGATATCTCTTAAATTAATTTTCTATATTTTAATAACTAAAAAATATTATTAACATAATATTGACAGTATGATTATTTAATTTTTTTATCCATTGATATTATCTATATTTAATTTATTTTTAAAATAAATATTATTTCTCTTTTTAATTTCTATTAATATTATTGTTTTTCCATTATTTTAACTAATAACTTACTTTCATCAGTTATTGTTAATTTTTGTTTTTGATCATAATTTGTTCTATTTGCTTATTATTTGTCTGTACCTTGGCATTATTTTCGGTATATTGTTTGATGAGGGGAGCTTTGGTTCTGAAACATGTAGATATTTATATATTGAAAACAGTGATTTAAACAAAGTAATTCTTATTTTTATAAACAATAATTATTAGCCTGAAACACTCATCCAAATTGAAAAAAACCTTTCCGAGCAAAGATAAATGTTCTAGTCCTGTCGGCGACATTTATCTTTGCTCGGAAAGGTTTTTTTTTCAATTTGGATAAGTGTTTCAGGCTAATAATTATTATTTATAAAAATAATTGTTACCCTTTGCGCTATGCACAAAAATCTTGTCTTAAGTTTTTAAGAACTTTAGTTTATCAATTTATAAAGTAATTCTTATTAATTTGTCATTTATTGGACCTACTACTAGAGCACCATCATAAAGTGACCCAGCCGAAGTGATTTACGCGTGCGTGATTTTTTCCTGGCCAGGTAACTTATCCACAATGGAGTGCTGATACCAACCCTGACTTGTGATAGTAAGGCATGGAATGGCAGAGGAAGGATGAAAGTAAACTGAATGCCATAGAAATGAGATCTCTGAGACGAATGTGTGGTAAAACCATCCATGATCGTGTGAAAAATATTGAGATTCGTAAAGAATGCAAGGCTAATGTAAGCTTAAGAGCAAGATTAAGAAAGGAACGTTTAGATAGTTCGGGCATTTAGAGCGAATTAACGAAGAAAGAAGTGTAAGGAGAAGTGAATCAAATATTTGAGCGGGCCATGAAGAACAGAAGAGAATGTATGAGACGTTGTATGAATGTGAAAGAATCAAGAAGTGTATGCCAAGATCGTGTTGTTTGACGGTCAGCCCTATCTGCCTACCCTTGCGGAGAAACGGCGTGATGGTTAGTTAGTTTAGTTTGTTAGTTAATTTAACGCATTTTGATTTTTTTCCCGTGTCCGTCTATTTCATAATGTACAACTATTTTTCAATATGCTAGTTCATTGTTTTGTTATGCATATGTATGTATATATATATATTTTAAAAGTCATACTTTTTTTTTACATACAGAATTTTTTTACTTAAAGAAAGAATATAATAATAATAATTAATCAATGTAGTTAACAAAAAATATTTTTTAAATATATGTAAATTGATGTACAAAAAATCCCACATAGGGAAGGCCATTGCGTGGAAATTATATTTGGAATGAGTTAGGGGCACTAAAGAAATTAGTTTGTATGGAATTATTTTTTTTATATATTAGCTGAAGTACCCATCGTTGTCCGGTGTTATGAATGGTTTGGAAGAATGTTTCGAGGTTGTGATAACATAGCATTCTTACCTCACCCTGCCCCTACAGTCTGCAAAATTTCTTCATGCACGGAATAAAATTGTAGATCTGTATACAAAACAAATAAACACCGCCCACCCGGGATATTCTTCTTTATATAATAATAATAATAATGTGTTTGTTTCAGCTGAACAAAGCAGTGAGTGCAATACTCTGTCTGCCAGATAAAAGAATACATCAGAATAAATTACACATTGTAGAAATAGAATATAAAAACACATAATAAAAAAGAAGATTCACATCTTCTCCAGTATTCTGACACTTTTCTAAATACGTTGTGATTTTAGCAAGAACTCAAATGTACTGGAATCTTCGGCACTGTTCTGTTTGGCAGCTTTAGTAAGAATTCAACTCTTCTAAAATCTTCTACACTGTTGGACTCTTTTCTAAACATTGAACACAAATGGCGCCATCTGGTGGTTTTAGTAATAACACATTAAGTTTACATTTAAAACGTTCCATTGAGGTAAAAATCAAAAAAACAATAAAATTCTGATTTAGAGGGTGGGAAAGGGTTTGGGGGTGGTTTTTTTCTTCAAATTCAATACTAAACAATAATTTTCCTCTTATTTTGAACGTGTTCGAAATTTCATCATGTAATAACAAAATTTTGCTTTAAGGGGTGAGAAAGAGAGGTGGGGGTAGTTTTTAGAAATATCATGTAGATAGTGTCCTTTCTCTTGTTTCAAAGATCATATGTGCAAAATTTCATCAGCTCGGAATAACACTGTAGATTTGTATACAACAAAAAGGCACCGCCCCCCCGAGACATTCTTCTTTATATGATAGAAGAAGAAGATTTTATGTGTAAATATTTACTCGTATACATACATTAATATCTTTATTCTTTTTACAAATTAAGCGAGTTTTTATAGTAGGTTGTTAGGAAATAATACTTTTGTGTATAATATTTTTTGATATAATTTAACTCAAATGGACATATCATGTAGAAAAGTTGGTAAATAAATTAAGGTATTTAACTTACATATTTAAACGTTTGAATAACATAGCTGATATGAAAATAATGAAAATGGCATACCATGCAGTGGTGCAATCATCAGTATCTTATGGAATAATCGGGTGGGGGGTAATTTATAATACTTACATTAAACCAGTTAAAACATTTCAAAAATGAATACAAAAAATAATGTTCCATAGAGAAAGTACCTTCCCCTCCATACAATTATTCCACGAGGCGGAACTGTTAGATATAACAAAATGATATTGTTTTGCGCTGGAACACGAAGCCCATTTTACACGTACAATATTTGAACACGTAGCAATCAGAAAGTGAGGCAACCGGTGAATCAACGGTTCATGTATTATCTTCAACTGCCAAATGGGAAACAATTTCGTCACAAGAAAAATATTATTCTTGATGCATGTGAAAAAAATGCAACATTGAAAAAAATTCAGGTGGTCTCAAATGATTGCATAATTTTAGATAGCCGCAGAGAGTACGCAAGGAAACTTCTCATAAAACTAAGTTTTTCGTGGAAAAAGTGTCAATTAAGACATTAAAATTCTTGTATTTTGGTATCTCTTTCAAAATAAAGAGCGAAGGGCGGTTCATTACATATGAAGAAAACAATGAAAAAATATGTATTGTCAATACGTATTTTCTCAAGTTTTACGTATTTATATTTACCAAAAAGTAATCATTGGGGATGATAATTTCCAAGATTATGTAAAACGGGTTTTCCATGTAGCACCCCCTTTCGTTCCGGATGGCACCAGAGAATGGTTTTTGAAATTCAACCTTTCTAACACGTCGCTTACCGATGTTAAAATGTTTTAATTTATTTGTAACCCCTGATATTTGGCACAAAACTAACCGCTCTCTTGGTAATGCATACAGGTGTGGCTTCATCTGCTTATCGGCAAATGCGGCCCTGGACGCTTGATCGTGTGATACGAATCCTACACCGAATTGATAAATTGTTTATATCCCTAACAAAAGGGACATAATCCTATTCGGAAGTATGAAAAATTATCTGAAACTATTATAAATAGACGAGTGTACGTCAATGAAGAGAACAGGCTCTTGAGTTTGGCGTATGAGTTAAACATATAGGGCCGTATACATAATGTATCTTAGGATAAGTTAACATTAATAAATTTAATAATAAAAAAAAATGGTTTGAATCTTCCTTCATCCAAGTTCACAACCCGTCATCTCCTTTCTTTGCGCCGCCGTAAGATGTCACTGTTCTGGCCCGGCCGATAGTTTTCCTATTCGCCAACAGATGTCGGAAGTCGCACTCCGAGTAGAGGGATGAACAGTCTGCGCGCGCCAAGCCCAGTGCGCATGCGCGGAGCGATTCCAACATGGCCGATGAAGATGGCGGCCCACGAATTAGACGACTTGATAGCCAGCTCATTCCAAGACTGAAAAAAAATATTCAAATAAGTAACCATTAAATAACAATTAAAAATATTAACATACGATAACAACAACTTCATCTGCATGAACTTTCTCGATATTAGTCAGTTCATCCAACTCGGAGGACCAGAAAGTTCTCGATCTGTCCAAAGGTTGTAAATCTTCAACTCTTAAGAATGCATTGAATATTATCGAGAAAGTTGACGCAGATAGAATTTTTGCTAACTGGTTAGATGAAGATACTTGGGTGTTAACACTTTTGTGTGTTTTTGACGATTAATACATTCAGACCCGGCCCTGAATCAAACGGCGCCTGGAGAATTCAAACTTCTGTCGCCTCTTGTCCCTCCCTTGTCAAAACTAAATAACACGAAAATTCGTTACAACGATTCTTCAGTGTATAATATACAATCCCACAAACATATAAAATCCACGAAACCCATACTATTTTCGTAGATGCAGGAGATATACGTATGCAAGGTGTAAACAAAACTAACGCCACAGAATAATTATTTAATCTTTTTTATCTGCATTTCTTGACCGGTCAAAACCACTGGAAGAATGAGATGACATCATGAATATTCATATAGCACCGTCTCACTCTTTCATTAGAAGATGTGAGAATAATATAAGAATAGGAAGTAATATTTGTACAGCGCCCCTGAGGTGATTTCTCACAAAAGCGGCGCTATAGAAATGGTCCGATTATTATTAATATTATTAAGATGGGCCCTCTATATGATGGGCCATCAGCTGGCCCACTACGAATGGCCCATCGATAGTCCCTCTACATGATGGCCGATAATGGCCCATCAGCTGGCACACTACGGATGGCCCATCGTGTAGTGGACATAGTGGCGTATTTATATTTGTTATTTATTTATTTATTTATTGATTTATGTATTCATTCATTCATTTATTTAATTTTAATTTTGTTTATTTATTTAATTATTTATTTAATTGGTTATTTATTTATTTGCTTATTTATTTACTTCTTTATTTATATATTTATTTATTTATTCATCATTCAATGGATTATATGGGTTAATCTCCACTGGCTCAAATGTCCTGAAAGAATCCAGTTCAAGCTCTGCTGGATGGTATTTAAGTCACTTAACGGAATGGCTCCGGCTTACTTATCAGAACTGTGTATTCCCGAAAATACCAACTCACGGCAGTCACCCTTAGGTCAGCAGCGTCATCAGCTATCGGCAGGTTGAAGGAACCAAAGCGCACACCTAATACTAAGTTCGGTGATCGTGCTTTCGGAGTGTCAGGACCTAAAGCCTGGAATGAACTGCCGCATGACTTAAGAATTATCAAAGACTTAACAGAATTCAGAACTAAACTTAAAACACATCTTTTCAGACAATCGTATCCATAAATTCACCTGTAAATTGCTTAGCTAGGCTGGTCGGTTAGTACTTACCTAAAGTCATTAAATAAAAAAAAATATAATTAAAAATTCACGCATCGTTGCGCAAATGCGTCCACAGCCCGCAACAGTGTAAAAAACCAAAGTGTAAAATAAAAAAATAAAATAAAAAAGTTAAAATTTATTAAAAGCTTCTTACGCTTTGTAAGGTAATTTTATAGATATTTTCGAGTCCTAAAATTCATTTTATGAATACTTTCCAGTACTAAAAATTAATACCAATAATTCAATAAATACCAACTCTTCTTGTGCCACCAATCATCTAATAAATGTAACATCAACAGAAAAGGAGAAACAAATAACCATGTAAAACTTTCATCTCTATAATTAAATTTTTCTAAAACTGTGTGCATCTGAAGCGACCTGCCAGGTAAGTATGTTTTTCTGTATTTGTCTGTACATAATTAGTTAAGAAATATTTGTACAGCGCCCTTGAGGTGATTTTTCACAAAAACGGCGCTATACAAGTCATCCAACTATTATTATTATTATTATTATGGTACTGTGTCTATCTCACTAGGAGAACCTGTGTTGAGAGCAGTTTTATAAAGTTTACAAAGTTAACAAAATTCACACAGTCGGTGTTAAGCAAGGCTGCGTAATGTCACCGTGGTTATTCAATCTATACATGGATAATTGTATGCAAAAATTGAAAGAGGTGGGCTTGGGTGCGAAAATGAGTAATCTGAAAGTATGTTGCCTGTCGTATGCTGATGATGCGGTGCTGATTGCTAACAGCATAGCAGATCTACAGTCCCTCGTATCTAGGATAAACGAAGTATGCGTGAAGAATGAACTAATGATGAATGTAATTAGTCTAAAGTCATGGTGTTTGAAAGAGAAAGTACGAAAACATGTGCAATATAGTTGTGAATGACGAATACTTGGAGCAGGTCGATGAGTTTGTGTATTTGGGAAGTATGTTAACGAGAGATGGAAAGACTGATAGGGATATTGAAAGAAGGGTGAATGCAGGAAACTCCATTAACGGAGGACTGAACGCGGTTGGAGCAAACAAAAAGTTGTCCAAAGAATCGAAGCTAGCAGTTCACAGTGGAGTGCTGATGCCAACCCTGATGTATGGCAGTGAGGCATGGATCTGGCAGAGGAAGGATGAAAGTAGACTGAATGCTGTATAAATGAGATCTCTGAGACGAATGTGTGGTAAAACCATGTGTGAAAAATGTTGAGATTCGTAAAGAATGCAAGGCTGATGTAATCGTAGTGAGCAAGATCAAGAAAGGGACGCTTAGATTGTTTGGGCAGATAGAGCGAATAATCGAAGAGAGAAGTGTAAGGAGAATATATGACGCGAATGTGAGTGGAAGAAGAAGCCGGGAACGTCCGAGGAAGACATGGCACGATCAATAGAATCAAATAGTTTAGTCGGGCCATGTCAGAAGTCGGAATAATAGAAGAGATTGTATGAGACGATGTATGAATGTGAATGAAGCAAGAAGTGTTTGCCAAAATCGACTTGTTTGGCGCTCCGTCCTCCGTGCATACCCCTGCGGGGAAACGGCGTAATGGTTAGTTAATTCTTTCCTGTTTTACATTACTGTGTAAGTCGGTATAAATTATATCTAATACATATAAGTTAAAATATTGTACGGTACCAATAGGTATATTTTCGAACTAGTAGAAAAGCGGTCCACATGACAGGAACGTAGGCACCTACATTATAGAGCCTGTTTCTATGTGATCATTTTCGCATGCTTTACGTTAAAATTTCCGCGTAACTCAGCCAACAGCCAATCAATGGGCTTTAATTTTGGTAGTAAAAAGTTCAGTGTACGGTTAGAGGTGATCGATATTCCTGTCACTATTATATAGTGCCGGTGACTTTGCGGTCACTGGATTTTGGAACTGGTTTGAAGAAATATGTTTGCGTAACTCAGCCAACAGCCAATCAATGGGCTTTAATTTTGTTAGTAAAAAGTTCAGTGTACGGTTAGAGGTGATCAATATTTCTGTCACTATTATATAATGCCGGTGACTTTGCGGTCACTGGATTTTGGAACTGGTTTGAAGAAATATTTTTGCGGGTAGTTTTTTCATCATGCGAAACTTGTGTAAGCATTAAAAATATATCGTAAATGAAATCCCAAGTCTCCGCTACTGGGAACTGGTTCAAAAAACTGAATATAAATTAAATAGGAACTAGTTTTCGGTAGCGAGAACCGAAGTGACAGATATTTTAGATATAAACGATGATATTAATTATTCTTGTATGCTTTAGATTATTTACTAATATAGCACGATAATGACGGTTTACTCCGTAGTTTGGATGGTTAAGAGGAACATATGTAGTACGGATTAGAAGTAATTTATTTATTTTTGTTTTACATTATTAAATATAGGCCATTAAAGTAATTGATTTTTCGCGATTATTTGGGGGCTAATTGTGGTGTAAAAAAAATGATCCCGTCTCCTTTGAAAATATAATAAAATGAAAAATAATCGGTACTTGACGCGGAGTATGTAAGTATGATTATTAGAAATTTTAAAACTAGAATAAGGGAACAAGAACTCTGTTACGAAATAATAACTATTCGGAGTTTACTAAACCATTTCACATTAAAATCTTTATACATATTTTAAATTAGAAACTAATTATTTTAGTAAACAGAATTATAGCACTCCGTAAATCACCTATGTTTAACCATGTTTCCGTTTTATTTTATAAATAACTGTATACCTTGATAATTTACAAAAATTATACGAAAACGATGTTCGTCGAAGTGTCAAAAACCAACAGATCAAAATGCCTCTGCGTCATTCTCACCGTTCACAGCGGAGAAATTGACATCTATTGTGATGTCATCTGATTCTAAATGGCAGAGAGCTTTTAACACTTCAAAATCAGGTTCGTTTTTACGAAGTAAAAAAAAATGTAAAAAATATTCTGTTGTGAAAACATGGTTAAAACGTATACTGTCATTAAGTTACAAACCGAATATAAAAGAAATTGTGAAATGAAAATAAAGTTCCTCATTTTTTAGCGAATAAAAAACCAATTTTGGTATCTTACCCCCAAACAGGAATCCAAATCTTCTGACTATCTTCCAGTCCTCTCGAATAGCTGTTGTTATCACAAAGGCTCCACCGCAGACAGGCTCCCTGGTCCTGCTCGGCCTCCACACCAGCCTCGATGGAGGTCAGGACCCTCCGCGACAGATCGTTGACAGAACTCCGAGAGGAAGAGGTCTCCCTCCTGAACCGGATCTCGTCTAGTGGCTCCTGATCCAATTCGGTATCAGTCATTTGCATCATTGGCACCATTGGCTTACTCTGGAAAAGATATTTGATGATTTATTCTGATCTCTTGGATGAACAATATCAACAACAACAAAAAACACCACATACGAGTTCTTCTTTAGAAACATACCCTAAATACTTAACGAAAATGATCTGAGTAATATCTACTATAGTCCTTGCTAACCACGTATAGAATATGCGATTATTGGATGAGGATCTGCCTCAAACACCTACTTCATCATTTCGTGAAAGCACAAAAGAGTATAATAAAAATTCTCTTACAAGTACCTACATTAATGAGAACTCCATGAAAAGATTTTTAAAAACTTCAATGTTTACAGTATTATGACAGTTTAAAAGGAAAACTAAGCATCTTACCGACAAAAACCTCAAATCTAATAAACATTACAAGATTAAATACATATTTTGGTAAAAAAAAAACGTAAATTCCATGCCACAAAATTATATGTTGCTCTTCCAACTGATTTTACAAATTCAAAGGAGATACAAACGTTCAAAAACAACATCAAACTATGGCTAAGTAAACATGAAGAAGTGGAAATCATAAAAAATATGAAGACAACATAAGTATCAGTCGGCTTATAAAGCTGAGTGATACGTAACTCAATCGTGTCAATATTACTCAAAATATTTTATTTTTTTTAGTACTTAAATTTAAACGCATTTTTCTCATAGCACCAACCAGTACATATCAAAGACATATACATAATCTCTTCAATCTTAATTATTATACTTTTGTCTAGATATATTACATTACAATACATGTCAATATTAGATTTTTTCCCTTCTACTTTTGTATAATGGAACTTAAGAGGAACGGCTGCGCTGCCTGTTTCAAACATAACTTAATTTTGGATTTGAGGCCAAAATACCCATCCAAATTGAATGATACATTTTTTAAATTAAAGGGTTAGTAAATATCCAGTACGTATGATGAGTATTTTATATATTTTCTTTTAAATTATTAAGTATGTGCCACGAAAAATAAATCTTTTTTTTTTTAATTTTAGAAGGAACATAAAAAAATATTTACGTGTTTGTTGTATTTTTTTATTAAATTATCATATTCGCTATATAAATAAAAATATATAAACAAAACATTTAAAAAAAAAGCTTCATTTTTTTTAATTATGTAGGCAAATTTGTGTTCCAACGTAAATTGGTCGTTTTTAATTTAAAGTCCACCATAAATGCTTTTTTTAAATTTATTTTTTTTTAAATTTATTTTAAATATCAATATGTTTTCAAAGTAGACGCTGTAATTTTTTTTAATCACTATTAGCCCCCAAATAATTGTTAAAGGTGCCTCTAAAATCACGATCAATTCCTTTAATGGCCTATGTTTCATAATGTAAAACAAAAATAAATAAATTACTTCTAATCCGTACTAGATATTTATTATACTTTTTGATTAAAAAAAAACATCATTAGCTTTAGGTGAGTTTTTTGGCCTCAAATGCAAAATTAAGTTTTGTATGAAACAGGACGGGCTGCCGTTCCTCTTAATATGAACTAAACTTGTCAATTAAAACGGTTTTTTTATTAGTTGGGCTGTCAAAGCTTTATTAATTGTTTTTGTGTTTAATTCATAGAACTACATTTATTTATTTTTTTTAA
>JAHDVE020004587.1:0-52073 GCA_022606495.2 Halesus radiatus
AAGAAAGTGCCACTCAATACCTTGAGTGGCAATGTGGTCTTGAATCTGGGTGTCATTATGCAAGGTTAATAGAGCTTCTCTCATTTCTCGGTCGGCCCCGTGGAAGTTCGTTCCGTTGTCGGAATATATTGCAACAGGCTGTCCTCGGCGCGCAGTCATCCGTTGTATGGCCATAATTGTTGCGTCGGCCTTCAAGGAGTGGGCTATCTCAAGGTGAATCGCCCGGGTGGAGAGGCACGTAAATAGGGCCCCATATCGCTTCTCTCGCCGCCGACCGACGGTGATTTCAATTGGTCCAAAGTAATCTAGCCCACAATGGGTGAATGGACGGACATGGTGGGCTAGTCGGGCGGCGGGTAGTGGTCCCATTAGGGGGGGATGGGGCTTTTCCTTCCGTATGCGGCACGTGAGACATGCGTGTGTTATTTTTCTAATATTGGTGCGCAATTTTAGCACAAAGAAGCTGCTTCGCATATTGGCCATGGTTCTCTCCGTGCTTGCATGATCTCCTTTCTGATGAAAATAGCGGATCAGTAGGCGGGTGTACGGGTCATCCCCGTCCAATATGATCGGGGTTCGTACGCTTTGCGCCACTCCTTTGGCGGCCTGTAGCCGCGTGTTCATTCGAAGAACCCCATCTGACCCGAGGAAGGGTGTTAGGGCCTTTAGCCGGCTGCCGACAGATACTGATGCGCCGTTGTGCAGGGCATGGATGTCCGCACCGATAGCCTCAACTTGTGATTTGATAACCCAACGGGTTTCAGCTGCACGAATCTCATCCGCTCGTAGGGGGCCCTCGTGTGGTGCGCGGTGGGATCCTTCCTGACACCGTCTGATGAAGCGCAGCATCCATCCAGTCGAACGGATCAGGCGATGCCATGAAGAAAAACGCACAATGTTAGGCAAGGCGTTCTCTTCTGTTGTGGTGAGGCCTATGAATTTAGGTTTCAGCTCCAGGATGCTCTCGTCTGGTGGTATGTGGTGGCCTTTCTGAACTGGCCACTCGGTCTCAGGCGTGACGATGAAGGGTGGTCCCGAGAACCACCTACCGCTGGGCGCGAGGTCGGGCATCTCCACGTCGCGGGTTCCGATCTCCGCTGGATTTAGCTTAGTCGGAACCCATCTCCAATCAGTGACGCATGACAGATCATCAATTTCACCCAAGCGGTTGGAGACAAATGTTGAGTAGCTCCTTGGATCTGTACGCAGCCAGCATAATACTGTTGTAGAGTCAGTCCAATACGTGGTGCGGAGTATGCGGCACTGCATTTCTTTCCTGACGCTGGCTGCGAGGCGGGCCGCCATTAATGCTGCTTGTAGTTCGAGCCGCGGGATGGATAGCGGCTTGAGGGGGGCCACCTTACTTGCCAGGAAGGTGGCGCATTTTCCTTCTCGGCAAGTCTCCACTAGGTATGCTATCGTACAGCATGCGGCCTCCGAGGCATCGCAGAAGACGTGAAGCTCGAAGTCCCCGTTCTTCTGGTGCAGACAGCGCCTTGGTACAGTGATTTCATTCCGCTGCAACGCCTTTATCCATTCGGCCCACTTTGCCGCATGTATGTCGTGGATGCGCTCGTCCCAGTTTACGTTTGACCTCCACACGTCTTGTAGGAGGATTTTTGAGCGTATGGTGAGGCAAGCCACGAACCCCACTGGGTCGAATATTTTCATAACTGTGCTAAGTAACTGTCTCTTGGTTGGATACCGGACGAGTTCAGCCGTTTCAGTTTCCTCAAAAGTGTAAATAAAGCGATCGCTAACTGGGTCCCAGGCTAGGCCCAGCACTTTCTCTGCGCTTGCTCCTGCTCCACTATTGATCGTTATGGTCGACTTTGTTCTCTTGTCCGCCGGCACGCTTTGACTTGCGGCGGGTGTGTTGGAGGCCCAGCTAGCGAGATGAAAACCTCCTCTGGCTAGTAAGGTGCTGACGTCCCGTACTAGTGTTTGTGCCTCTTTTACTGTATCAGTGGCGTCCAAGTAGTCGTCCATGTAGAACTTGGATTGTAGTGCTACGGCGGCGGCCGGAAATTCAGCGGCGCCTTCTTTGGCAACTCGATTACGGACATACTGGGCGCTACTTGGGGAGCACGTAGCGCCAAACATCATTGAGGTTAGCCGGTAGGTACTTGGAGGTTCCTGCGGTGTATCTCGCCAAAGGAACAATTGTGACATCTGATCCTCCTCCTTTATTTTAACACGGAGGAACATTTCTTCAATATCGGCGGCTATGGCGATCTTTCCTTCGCGAAATCTCAGCACATTGCCCAGAAGTGAGGAAAGGAGGTCGGGTCCGGTCAGTAATCGCTCGTTGAGTGACGTACCCCGACAGTAGCTAGCGGCATCGAACACTACCCGCAATTTTCCGGGGTTGTTCGGGTTTGAGACGGAAAAATGAGGTAGATACCATTTCCTTTTAGCTGGCGCGCTCGCTTCGGCCGCGGACAGTTTTCTAGCGTATCCGCGCTTAGCTAGCTGCTCAATTTTTTCTGTGTACGCCACTGCCAGGCTTGGGTTTCCTTTTAGCTTCCTTTCTAAGGAAGTGAGCCGGTTCAATGCACACTGCCTGTTGTCGGGCAGCCACGAGTTGTCCTCCTTCCATAGTAGGCCGGTCTCCCACCGTCCCGTGTCGAGTAGGCGCGTTGTATTTTCCATGAGGGCCTCTGCGCGCTGTATATCGTTAGAAACACGAGTTATGGCAGTCACGCCGAGTGAGTCGACCGCGAAGTGGTGTTTAATCAGATCGATGACTTTCTGATCTGCTTCGGCTCCTTCCCCTATAATGTTGAGCGTGGTTCCGTTGTCTGCATCGCGCCTTGTGCCCCCATGTTTAATCCAGCCGAGAGCTGTTCGTGACGTCATGCGGCCACCCTTTTCTTCGTGTACCTCCCGTGAAACGATCAAATGCGCATTGTCCTGTCCAATTAACATTTGTGGTTTTACTTGCCGGCGCCCGGCTCCCGTTTGTTTCGGGAGGTCCAGATCGATTACTGTATTGGCGGTTATAATATAGTCGTCCCCGTCACCACGTACTGATAGTTTAACACGTCGGGATGTGCTGTCGGATGAGCACATCCCATTGGCACCGTGTATGCGAAGTCCATGGGGTGGTCCGTTCACCCCCACTTTATCAGCGAGTTCAGCGTCGATGAGGGTAACAGTTGACCCCTCATCGAGCAGGGCATGTGTTAATATCTGTCCTTTGGGTCCACATATTTTTACTGACACTACTTTTAATAATACAGCACTTTGTCCGAGCCAAGTTGTGCCCACTGTTTCACTTGCTGTGGCTGGGGGTGACGCGTATCGCGACGAATCATGGAGCAATTTGTGGTGCGACAGGCGGCAGGTGCCGACACCGCAACTTGTGCGTGATTTACACATTCGCGTGTAATGTCCCTTTTCTAAACACTTGTGGCACACGCGTATATTTTTCACAAACTCCCACCGGGTGGGAATGTCCATTGCGGCGAACTGCGGACAATCGCGTAATTTATGTAAACCGCCGCACTTTGCGCACTTTTCCCCGTTCACCATACTTTTTTCACTTTTGTCCGATATCATCGTAGCACTCTGTGCATGTACTTGTTCGCGGCGGGCCCGGCCCGGCCGGGCGTGATCGACGAGTCCTGATCGCGGGACCGCCTTCGCGAGGCGTTTGAGAAAGGCCGCAAACTGGTGGATATCTGCAGCCTCTGCATTGTCTGCCACTTTATCTAACCATGCGATACGCATTGCCAGAGGCATTTTTGAGGCCACCTCACTGAGCAGCGCTGGGTTGCTCAGGTAATTATCGGACAGATTACCCAGCGACGCCACAACATTCTGCACCGTCCCAGAAAATTCAACCAGTGCTTCATTTGATGCGTCCTCTGCCAATCGTGGTAATTTCTTGATTTTCTCGTACATTACGGTGGCTATCGCGTGCGCACCGCCGAATCGGTGCTTGAGAACGTCCATGATTTCCGGCACCTGAGCGGGGTCCATGAGTAATGGATTCACGGCGTCGCGTGCCTTTCCACGTAGCGCGCGTTGTAATCGTATCAGATTTTCGGCTGCTGTCATTCCACATGTTGTCGTGGACTGCTGGTACTGGGCCTGAAATGCAGGCCACTCGATTGGGTCCCCGGAGAATGTTGGCAAGTCCTTTGCCGTTGACTGCCGTGCGATAAGGGACGCCATCCGGTTGTCTTCTTCATGAGCCCTTGGGGTACTTCCGGATTGCGAGCTGCGAAAGGCCTCTGCCATAACCGCGGCGATCTGCGCAAGCGGGTCCTGTCCGTAGTTAACCCACTCTCGTGTGTGGCGGGCCGTCTCGTCCGCTGTCGGATTTCCTGGGAATTGCGTAGGAATTGTGTGGCTAGGTAGCGGACAGTACGCTTGATGCTGGGCCTCGGGGAGGGGTGATGCACCAGGCGCCGTTGGTTCAGAGGTAGGCGACCGTGGTTGCTCAGGCGGCCGTAGGGTGTCGAGCTGTGCTGATGCGTCAAGGGGCTTCGGTGTCTCAAGTGGTCGCGCTGTGTCAAAGGAGCGTGATGTGGGGAGCTCGAGCGGCTGCCTCGAAACTCCCAATGCGGCGATCAATTGCTCGATCTGCCGAGCGGAGTCCCTGCTGCGTTTTCTCTCTGCGCGTAATTCTCGTTGCAGCTGACGGAGAGTATCCTCAGTAGAAGCTTCACTATCAGACGTCAGGTGCTCATCCGCGAAGGCAGTGGTGGTCCCTGTAGAGGCGGGTTCGGTGGCTAGAGCCGCTGCCGAGGCAGCTTGTGCTCTGGTGGCCCGGGCAGCCGCACTTGATTGTTCGGCTCCGTATACAGCTGGGCTGGCAGAACTTGGGCCAGGGGGTGTAGGGGGTGCGAGGCTGGGCCCCTCAGGGTCACGGCTTGTGACATCTCGTTTGCTTGCGTCTTCGGGGGCACCTTTGCCAGAGCGTAGATTTCGGGACATCTTGGTAGCGGCTGGGTACTAGATCCGTAGTCCGGGGATCACTATGTGACTTGATCCGTGCTCGAGAGGACCACTATGTTCCAGACACTTCAGGGTCCGGTCCATAGACTATAAAAATAGGGTGCTGGTCAAGTCGTTATCGTATCCGTGATGTCTCGGGCGTCGGGCTCGCTCTGGATTTCCAAATATTGTTCCTTGCAAAAGGGAAACAATGTCGACTTTTGTAGATTCTGCTGTGGTCGGGTATCCAAAGGTGAGAAGTCAAAGGCAGTTGTAGGTTCCAGTTGAAGAGATAGCGTTGGGTTGAGCGAAGAAATGAGACTGCCTTGGAACGGGCCGTGTGCTTGTATTTATACTCCCGGGCGCTAAGCCGGGCGCGATATGCAGCGCGTCCCGAATTTGCCTGAGGCGAGGGTTTTCTGAGCTCGTGGCACGCGCTGAGTAATGCTCAGAAAATCTTAATATTCTTCATTATATTGGCAGTCTTGTATTCTTTATCTCAACCCAAATTACTTCTCTCTATCATATTTATTTATTTAGTTATTATGAAAACAAGAAAGAATATGGGGTCCCAGGCCCAGTTATAATCGGGGAATTCTTACATATAATTCTTACATCTGAACATATATTTAAATTTATTAGTTTTTAATACAAAGAGGAGTCCGGCCTATCTTCCTGCGATATTTATTATTTTATTTTATTGGCCGAACTCCGTTAAAATTAACCAAAATATTGAATAAACAGTTATCCTGAGTTCTTAGCGTTGCTAAACAATCCGAGGAGGCTGGGATTGGTCCGAGCGACGACCAATCAAAACCACTCAGAGCCTTAGCAGGCGAGGGGAAATGAGGACTGGGGTAACGTCCGGTAGGGCATCGTAAATACTGCGCGGGGAGTATTTTTTAACCATTCCACAGTAGCGCTTCGTGGTGAGAGGTCCCGCAAGACCCGTCCGGTATAACCGCTATTATAATGTTAACAGAAATGTTAAATTCCTCAAGGTAATATTTTTACCAATAATAAGCAGGTACTTTAAAAAATTTGAGGCCGGCCAAAAATACCCCTAGGGGGGGGTTCCCACCTTATCTATTCTATGATATATATATATATGGCGTATAATTAAATAAAAAATAAAAATCAAACACTCTTTCTTTCAAAGATTTTGCTGCTTCTCTTTGAGCTCTGCAAATACAAATGAATTGAAATAAAATAGAAATAGAGCAAGTGTGAACGTGTGACAATTCCTTTCTATCATAGAAAGCATTTTTTTATGAAATAGTTCATAGAATCCATTTACTTTGTAAATCAGAACCTAATATTCCTGTTAAATTAATCTTATTTGATGAAATCAATTCTCCAGATGCTGTCTTCAAATATATTCATGTTAAAATTATCCACCTAAATCTACATACATACATAGTTATTATGTATAAATTGGATGTTAGTGACAGATAGGAATTATTTGATTTCAAATAATGCAAGATAACCAATAAACATTTAAAAGTGTATGTTTATTAATATATTATGTTGAAATGTTGGCATTATCCTTATATATGATTGATAGCAAATCAAAAACTGTACATAATAATTGTAATACATATACTCGATACATTTTATTTATATAAATAGCCTGTAATTGCACACTATCTTAATACTATGCACCGTTATCATTAAACGTATACACGGTGTCTGGAAACTAGTGGTACAAGTGGGAAACTGGTGAATCTACATCTCGCAGAGAACCCAACAATACCTTTTTTTTGTTCCAATCTAAGCATTTCGTTTTTTTTTTGTTTTCTTATTTTTCAGCAACTGAAGGGTTAAGAAACTATTGGTGCCGAGTCTACGCTACGACATATTTTAAAAGACAATAAATAGTTGAGTAAACCCGTAATGCCGAAATATTTGGAATTTTATCAACAAAAAATCCAACTTCAAACAGAAATTACTCGAAAACGAAAGCACAAAATAGACTCCAAATGTGATTTTGACTTACCATTTCCCCGTTTGTAGCACTAGTTTCCGGACACCTTGTTTAATTGTTGTTTTTAGGCTGTTAACTCTAATGGCAGAATATCACTGTGGGTTGTTTTAGTTTCATTTACTGTAATCCCCCTACATTGAGGGGGTGTCATAGATCCCTGGCTCTGGAAAGTTATAATCTTATTCGGTGTACATAAAATTTTCTTCCTTATTCAAGTGCTTGATGTGTGACTACACCTCTGACTGCGCCCAGCGGCTGGAGGAGCACATGAACCGGGCGCACTTTGACCTGACCTCCCCGTCCCTCAGCTCCGGGGGCCAGGACAACCCCACCAACTCCAACAATGAGAACAACCCCACGCTGGCCCTCAGTCAGAACAGCCTGCACTGCCCACTGTGCGAGAGAACCTTCGCTAGCGGCACGGATCTGGAGCTGCATGTCAATATTGAACACAGGGATATTTTAAGTCCCCAAAAGGTAAATAAATTACTATAAATTGTGGATTACTTTTGAAAACTTTCCCTCAAACTTCTTTCCCATTCAGTGTTTGTAGATGACCGTATATTTGTGTTTATAGTTATGACATTCACCTTTCTCTGCTCACCGCAAAAATATCGTTTTCAAAAACAAGGAAATCAATTTAAGAAAACTGACCTTTCAATTCCCGCAAAAAATATTGAATTAGAAAGAAAAATCTTTCTCAGCGACCCCCCCCCGACCTAATTCCAGAATATCACAATAAACTTCACTGCACGATTTTGATTTATGTGGGACACATTTTTTTTTTCTATTTGTGTCATGGAATTTTCTATAATACTATCCCTTTCACTAGAGTAAAAAGTTTTCCAGGGCACCGGAAAAAAAATACTTCTTAAGTGGGATCTAAATTTGGAAATTTTTTATGAAGTTTTTTCAGCTACTATTATTATACCTACAGATCATAGTAAAAAGGTAAAGTGAATTAAAAATGTTTTATTGTTTTCGGCTGTAGCAATATCACTTTCTTATTTTTTAGTCGTAGCAAACTCTTGAAAAAAATCTTGAGCCGCCACTGATAAATAAGCAAATATTCATTTTCATCGAGATAAAAATGGAATCTGATAAAGTTGGATAAAGGTAAAGCGGAAATAAAAACAATATTCTGTAACATAAAACTGGAAAATATTACTCAAATGTGAGTTCTCAGAAAATAAAGTCTGTCAGTCAGCAAATACCAATTCCGTATGTAAAAGTAGTGAAGAAATGATAGCAGCTTAAAAAAAAGCAATGGTTAATTTGAGGTCTAAGGAGTGTGCGCCTACATACGGAGACAATACACTCAATCTAAATAAATAATATTGTTCAGTTCCATAAATCAAAATAAAAAGACCCTGACAACCCTGACAATTCTCCAATATTTTTGATCAAATTTTTATCCATTATCGGTAAAAGAAACTAAATATGATAACACCAAAATGAATGATGTTTGTATTCCGTATGGCATGTTTCCTGACACAGATTCTCCAATATTTTTGATCAAATTTTTATCCATTATCGGTAAAAGAAACTAAATATGATAACACCAAAATGAATGATGTTTGTATTCCGTATGGCATGTTTCCTGACACAGATTCTCCAATATTTTTGATCAAATTTTTATCCATTATCGGTAAAAGAAACTAAATATGATAACACCAAAATGAATGATGTTTGTATTCCGTATTGCATGTTTGTTTTCTCCTTGCTTTAAAAAATAACTGTAAAATATGTCGATTTTACAAGTAAAGAGACAGGATTTGATAGTTTAGCGGCCGGGTGCCGGAATTCGCGTGGGTAGGTACGACTTTTATCTGTTTTAATGTAAGTTCAATTTCCAGTAAATAAATCAACAGAAAAGAACCCGCGGTAAAATACCGAAACGAACTTACAATGCCTTTAGCCATACCTGAATACCTATTACGTAATAATAAGGCGTCTTTATTTGAAAATATCCAACTTGTCAAAAATACACTACATTTGGGACCCACATCACCGGCATTGGTAAATTCATTCAGTAGTACTTTATTACACTATCCAAATTGCTTTTGATTTTTAAATTCGTTTTAATGTAAGTTTTTATACGTTTTATGGTATAAAAAATCATTCAAATTCAATAATATTATGGGGCACTGTCGAGTTTTGTTTTTTTATTGTTTTAGTTCTAATTTCTCGAAATTGTATTTCACCGTGTTGTTATTATTTTGACAAGCATGTGACGCAAGGTGAAGAAATACATGAATAATAATGCAAACGCCAAAGGAAAGTCAACCTTAAAAATGATAGTTCACTCATGTCACAATTCCATAGTTAGACGATTTGTTCGAAAGAGGGGTGTGTTTTCATATTTTTTCTAACATCGCGTAATCTGCTTAAAACTCGTACAGTCGAACATTTTATGACTTTGTTAAAAAAAGGTTAATTTCAGGTATGTTTTTACACTAGTGTTGACTTATGATGGTTTTACCGCCTAACTTCCAAAACCTTTTAAATGGGATGCAGATTTGGCTGTAAAAGCCAATAATAATAACATAGTCATAAATTTTTTGATTTTCGGCAACAAGGGACATTTTCAGGTATATTTTGCCACTAGTTTCATTTGTGATGGAATCGCCGCTGAACTTTTAAAACTCCTGGAAAGCACTTTTACCTGTAAAACTTCTTATCTGGGAAAAAATCGTGTTTTTTTTTCAGTTTTTTGTATGCAAATTTCAAGGGACCGAAAAAACACTTTTTTTGCTTGAAAGCTTCTTAAGTGGGAACTTCTTAAGTGAGTTTCACTGTAATTTTATTTTGAAGGATGGTGCAACGGGTGGTGAAAATGCATCCTACCTGCAGACTGCGGAGAACATGTTGATGGAGTCCAGCCCTTCTCCCAGCGCCCTCGTCTGCCCAGTCTGCTGTCAGACACTACCCAACTGCACCACACAGCAAGACATGGTATGTTACACATCAGCTTTTAGATGTTGATGACCACATCGCCTACTTTTAAGAAAAACTTCTTTGGCCTTCTGGTGTCCAACTTTGGACATAAGCCTCCTTCAAATGTCTTAATTTTTGCCAAATCGTGGCGGGTTTAAGCCTTCCAGCAGTTTTCTTCACACTGTTTCCCCTCCCCAATCAAGGATACCATTGGATTAAGATTGAATTTTACCTGTCATCTATCTAGGGATTGCAATCCCGCAAGGTGGGATTCCGCGGGATCCTGCACTTATTACTGCGGGATCCGGGGGATTTGCGGGATTTACTTACAAAATAAATAATATTATGCTGTGTCGGAAGTCGCAAATAAGAGGCATGTTCCTCAGTTTGGCCTATATGATGACCATATTGCCGACAAGCGTAGGAGCTGGACGAGCTTTTTCAGTCGCTGGCTATAATGTTAATTAGCTCTTTGAGAATTGGCAGATTGGAAGATGATTTCTTAAGATCTCATTTCCAGCAATGATTCTTTTTATTGAGATATTATTTATATCAGTTTTTAATTATTGTTATAATTTGATTACAAGTTTTATCATAAATCGTTATTATAACATTACTTATAATATGTGTGAATAAGACAAATATTACTTCATTTTGTTCTTTGCTTATTGATGTAATAATATAGTAGAAGATTAGCAAGCGGTTATTTTTTTTTATCTTCTGCCAATCATGGGGTTACTAGGATTATATTTTTTTCATTAAAATTTTTGATATTACTATAGCCACCCCACTTGAGTGTGGAGATCTTGATAGTAATGTCAGCTTCTTTTGTCTTGTTTCGTAACTTTGAAGTTTTTATTTTGTCACGTCTTTCACTTAAGTCACTTCTTATGTCACTTAGAAGTTTTTCTGTCTTGCGAGGAGACACCTAGCATGAATCTTTCCATTGCTTTTTGTTTGTGTGTTTTACATTTTTGTCACAATATTGTTAGTGAGAGTTAGTGTTAGCGCTTCATATGGGAGTACTGGAAGTATTTCACCAACAACTTTACAGAAATTACAGAATCAATTAATTTATTCACTTGACGTGAAGAAGAATCTGCCCGTGTCTACTTGGTATACGCAGTTTAATTTTGACTTGTTCCAATGTACTGTTTTTCTTGCTTCTTTTCTAAGCTATTTGTTTGGAATATGGATAATGGCTATGTTAATGTTTGCAGACCAAGCACATAGAGGAGCACTTTGAGCGGGGAGGTACGGAACCCCCAAACAACTCGGGTGCCATCAGCGACCAGCAGAGAGAAGTTCAGAGACATCGGGAACAAAGGGAATTTGAAATGCTAAGGGTATGTTCAATCTAATTCCTGTAATAGATAAAACCAAAATATGGTTTAAAAATTTCACATTCAAAATGTTAAGTGCTCTTGTTCTTAAAATGGGATTTGTTACCATCTACACTTAATTTTACACTGTGTTTATGATTAAAAACCTTTCTCAGGCCCAGTATGGGATGGACGAGCAGGGGAACTATGGGCAACAGGCGGCGCGGGGACTCCGGAGGGCCGTGTACACGGGGGAACTGTCTGTCAGGGATTACTACGAAAGAAGGATCGGACTGAAGAGGGCGGAGAGTGATGGGGTGGATGATTCCACCAGCTGCACCAAGGGTAACTTCTAGGCTATCCTTTGTCCCAATTAATAATCCCTTTCTCTATTGTTTTTATGCTAAAGGAGCTCTATATTGTCACCCCAAAATTCATCTGTCAAACCAAACTACTTTGGTTTTGTCTAGTAAACTTTAAAAATGGAACTCATTCAAACATTAAGACGAATCTACTAAGAAAGTACCTACCCCATTTTCATTACACCGTATCAATGCAATAATAATTAGGTAGGTACTATTTCATTTTCATTCACAAATCTTTTGAAAAAATTACTTTGTTTTATTCCCGAGTTTGAAATGAGTATTATGATGTGATTTTTTAGATAATAAAAACCTGTTTTTCATTTTAATTATTTTTCAGGAATACTTCCAAGGATTCAGGCACTGAATGCCCAAAACCCATCAATTCTGAGAACACACCTGTGTTCAGCGGTGGACCATTACGCCAGCACCTATGGAGACAGAGGATGGGGTTGTGGTTTTAGGTTAGGATCACTAAAACCTTATATTTTTATCTTGAATATTGATAAACATTCATTTTGGTAGTGCTTCCCACAAATTGCTCTGGGCTGTACCGTAAAGGAAATGATTGTTGCAGAAATATGCAGATGTTGATATCGTCTCTGGTTGAGAACACGGCATTCAACGAGGTGGTGTACAACGGGGCGTGGGTGGTGATCGGGGGTGGTAAAAACCCTCCCCAGCAACCCCGGACTGCCGTACCCTCCATCTCCAGGCTGCAACTCATGGTGGAACATGCGTGGAAACAAGGATTTGATACGCAGGTGATATATATATGAAACATGGACCATTTTCTAGGAATTAAAAGCAACCAGCCCGTATCTCCTTTTCTTTGTGAAATTTTCTCATCTGGAATACCCTAATAGGCGTTACAATTTATAAATAAAATTTATTATTTTAAGATACAATAGATGAATTTTATTCCGTTTTCTTTTTTCTTTTTAGGGTGCAGAACAGCTGGGATCCAAGCTTTACAATACCAGGAAGTGGATAGGAGCCTGTGAAGTTGTAACTGTTTTATCATCTTTAAGAATACGGTAATAAATACATATACAGCCATCTAAACCTAACCTAACCTAACTTACCAAAACCTTTCCGACATAAAAAGGGTAGGTTCTATGATCATACCTTCTCTTTTCATTCTAAAATTAAAGATAATGTTTCAATTTTTAATGTGGCCCACTGTCCACTGAAGCGCTGCTTCATAGACGTGTAACTGACATTTTACGCTTGCTGTGTGCCTGCTTGCTGCTTTCATATAAACTAATGGAATTCTGGCAACGTCGCGCTCGCATAGCTGCGTGCAAACTTCATGACTCCCGTCATCCTGTGTGTTAGACGCCTGAGCGCATACAAAACCACCTAGATCACAAGGACGGGACAATGAATCAAATCGGCCTCTTTAACTTGTATGAGGACCTCCAAAAATTTTTTTTTAATTTACTAAATGTTTTATTAAATAAAAATAATTTAAAAAAAGTAATTTTTTTTAATCTCATACAAGTTAAGTTTTTAGGTGGTTTTGGCGTATCGCTGCGTACACGTGTTGGAAATAATGACAGGGACTGCTGCTAAATTTGTTTAGATCATTGAAAAATACCCTAACTAACTAACCATCACGCCGTTTCCCCACAGGGGTAGGCAGAGAGGACGGACCACCAGACAACTCGATCTTGGCATACACTTCTTGCTTCATTCATTTTCATATAACATTTCATACATTCTCTTCCGTTATTCCGACTTTTGAGACGGCCCGACTCAAGTATTTGATTCACTTGATCGTGCCATGTCTTCCTCGGACGTCCCCGGCTTCTATGAAAATATCCTATCTGGGTATATACATTATCGCATATTTGTTTTATTTTTGTAACAGTAACAGGTTCCATAGTAAATTTTGATTATTTTTACTCCTATAAAACATTATCATCTTCTACCAATTCTCTTGCGGCTACAAAAAATCTACAATTGATATATTTTTCTATGTATGGATGTATCCAATATGATTGTTGTCTTCGGTGACGTCGGATGTAATGGTAGGACAAAATAATATCATCATCGTTGGACGACATTATCACAAATGAGAGAAGATGTACACTACCTGGCTGCACATGCAGCACAATACATTTTGAAACGTCTATGAAGCTACATCTCCGTGGACAGTGGGCCTAAGGCCGCTCTCTGACGGTCCGGTAAGGAATCGACATAAACCGGGTGCAGCAAAAACACGGAAAATGTTTAGCGGTGTCTAGTCCCATGGACTCTGACGGGTGTGCAGTGATTTGTAGCCGCCAGTAAACTATACTTCTTAAAATCACGCACATCACTTCCTTAGCGATACAATTGCTGTTCATAATAAATATATAAAAAATGAAGACAGTGCTTATGTGATCCATTGTATTATTACGTTAGACATCGGATTATGTGCATTTTCGTCTTTTAACTGATGACGCTTGTAACAGTCAAAATGTTATGTTCCCTACTAAATTAATGGTAAATTTACAGTTAATTGTCACGGCCATGAGTGTCGTAAACTCATCAGCTTAAATACGTAACTGTATATAATACAATCCAATGGCTACAATATATGAAATGGCATGTAAACAATCGAAACAATGCGTTTTTACCGAGAAGTTACTGAATTGTCACCCCGCTTGTGGTATACTTCTATTTAATCGTGCCGAACTCGCTTCCCCCCGAGTCGTGAGCTAGCGCCAATACAAATATATGGCACATTTCGCTGTCAGTATTACGCTTGAGGCTTATATCGATTCCTTACCGAACCATCGGAGAGCGGTCTTAGTCTATAGGCAAAGATGTTTTATTTTGACCTACGAGTATTACACCATGGACACACAGGTAAATATGAATGTTTTTTTTTATTTATATTTTTATATCCACTCTAGCTTGAAACCGTATGTTTGATTGTGGCTAAAAAAGTTATTAATTTAAAAAAATATATATTTCAGATGCCAGCTGATAGACTTCCACCGCCCCACTGGAGAGGACGGGGGCCACCCTGCCCTATTTGCCTGGGTGCTCAACTACTTTCAGGATAATCCAGGGCACTTCAAGCCACCGCTTTATCTGCAGCACCAAGGTATACCCACTCATACTATAAGTCTGACTACCGGAAGAAGCTGATCTCAAATGTTTACTAGAAGAGTTTTCTGTTGAAACTGGAGCAAAAATCCCATTTACAGTAGCTGATATAATTCTAAAGTTGGCAATGAAGTTTAGGACAATTCATATGTACGAGGTGTGATAAAAAAATACTGTGAATTATTTTTTATAGCAGCAACTGCCGGTGCTAGATCCATTTGAAATAATGTCTATCATAAATAAATAAATAGCCTGATCCTTTGAGATAGTCAGTATCATGTTTGAACAAATTGTGACTTGTCAGTCGGTTTCCAGAGCCGGAAGAGCGAGGTCGTATTTACCGTGTCTGTCGCGCATCATGGATTTCGAAAAGCGCTTTAACATAAAGTTTTGTTTTAAATTGCAAAAAAGTTCCAAAGAAACTCATTAAATGTTAAAATCAGTGTATGGCGATAATGTGGCGACTGTGAAGATTGTTTACGAGTGGTATGAGCGATTTAATAGCGGAAATGATGTAATGTAAGCGGACAATCTTGGAATCAATGTTAGGATAAGTGCATCGCTAGCCAAGAAGAGAACTTTGAAGGAGATTGATTCAAATTTGATGTGAGCTTATTACTTTGTAATAAAATTATTCACCTTATTTTTTGATCACACCTCTCATATGAAATCTGTTAGTAAAATTCTCAGCTAGACTTCTTGGATAAAGTAAATGTGTATGGATTGTTAGAAACCTGCCCGTTAAACCCGGTCTACGCCGTCGCATATGTGATCCATGTAGTTTCACCAAAACGCATATATTGTGTCAAAATGTTCCACATGGTGGGATAGATTGCATTGAAAAGAACTAGCATTCAAAAGGTTAATAATGAAATTATGAAAAAAATTATTCTTAGACCATAGGGTTTTTGAAAGTCTTTGGAATGAAAGAAAGTCATTGATAATGTAAATATGTAGTAATTATATGGAAAGATTGAAATGTATGTAAGAGTGTTAGGAAACTGTGTAGATATTGAGGGCTTGTAGAAATTAAGATGAAAATTATGTATTTATATATTGTATATGTAACTAATAAGAGAGAAGCATCGAATTAATTGGCTTAGCAGAACTTCATTTGTATTTTATAAACACGTAATAATAAATGAAATAATAATAAAAATGAAACCCGCTGGATACCCGTGCCAGGTATAAACCCTAAACTCTTTTCAATAATGATTAATTTATCGAAATCTCAACCTCACCAATTCTATCCATTTTAATCCAGGTCACTCACGCACCATAATCGGCTGCGAGGTGGTGCGCGGCAGCCCCAGTCGGGGCGGGGGCATCCGCTTGCTGGTGCTTGACCCCTCGCATGGGGCGGGGCAGCTGCGCGCCGGGGCGGCGCTCCGAGCCCTGCGCAGGGCCCCACCCGCCCTCAGAGCACGCCAGTACCAGCTGGTGTCCATACGTGGCCTCATGGAGACCGACCAGGAATTTGAGGTAATTGTTGTGATACTTTTTTCTCCCACTATAGTATGATCAGTGGACAGGAAGATGCAGTGATCACCATTGTGTTCCAGACATCATTATTATCTTCACAGGTTTACGATATACATTACGGTTGGTAAACAGAGCCAAAATATATGTATGTAGACACAACCCTTTTTAAAAAAAATCGTTTTTACTAATTCTGCTTAATTGTTGCAACTTATCAGAGAATCCATCCACTGCCCATTCCTGGACTTTAATGTTATCACTCTTCTCCTTGATTTACTTATTCTATCCCACTACCTCTTTATTGGTTCTTCTCTGAACATTACTCTTTCTAAATAACTTCCTCCATTTCTATGAGGTTAGTTTATAAACCTATTAACGCCAACCCTTCGGTAGCGCGAAGAGGAGGAAGGAACGTGAACAATGTCGAATTGGTATGTGGAATATCAGAGGAGGGATGGAAAGAAATATGAATGAACTATGTGATACGATGGTAAGGAAAAGTTTGGATGTACTCTGTATAACAGAGGGTATGAGAAAGGGGAGTGGTACAATGCAACATAGTGATACGCTCATCATCTGGTCTGGGAGACCAGATACATAGAGGGCGTGTCAGGGTGTTTCAGCGTTACTGTCTCCTAGAACATTGTTCCGCAAAGCGTGTGCCGCGGCACACTGGTGTACCGCGGAAAAATGTCAAGGTTTTGTGAAGATAGTACACCTAAAAATAGTTGAGAGCTATAAGAGCGAGGCGCTTTGTTGTGCGAGGGGCGGGATAGCTTCACCCGCGTGGTGCGCCTCGCTCACAAGCTATCGCCGAACACAGCACGCATGCGTATTGAGTAAGTACTTGTATTTACTCGTATCGTTTCATCCCTAGTCCTCAGTCGTCGTTGTCGCGCCTGACTGAGTGGACGTAGCGTCGCTTTTCGCCAGTAACTAGCCGTTAAACAAATCGTTATTCGCTAGTAACTCGATGGTGCCCAGTGAACTTTTACGACATTTAACTAAACACCCATCGATAGCTAAAAAGACAAAGCCTTTTTTCAACGTTTGAAAGACCAGTCTAAGAAATAGGTAACTCTCATGAGTTCGTCTTTCAAAACATCAGACAAAGCACAAAAAGCAAGCCACGTGATCGCTAATATGCTAGTTAAATCCAAGAAGCCTCATTCTCTCGCTGAAACTTTTATACCTGTCTGCAAAGAAGTTGTCAAGATTATGATTAGCCAAGAAGCCGCTAAGGAAATCGAAAAAATACCAGCGTCAGTAGATACAATCTCACATCGCATTAATGATATTTCTAGTGACATTGAATCAACATTAATTGAAAAATTAAGACTTAGTGGAGTTTTTGCGCTAAAAGTCGACGAATCTACTGATATCAGTGGTCACGCGCATCTCATCTCAAATGTGAGGTACACTGACGGGTGTGAAATAAAAGAGGACTTTTTATTTTGTCTGCCACTACCTGGTTATACCACAGGAGAAGAAATATTCAAACAGATCAGTACTTCAGTGACCATAATTTGGAATGGCACAACTGCATAAGCATTTGTACAGACGGAGCAGCAGCTATGATGAGAAAAATTAGGGGATTTGTAACCAGGGCTTCTGAAAAAAACCCTAATATTAAAAATGTACATTGTTTTTTACACAGGGAAGCACTGATGACCAAGTCTCTGCCTAATCAATTGTTGTCTGTCCCACAAGAAGTTGTTAAAATTGTCAATTACATCAAGTCGCGACCGCTGAACTCTCCTCTGTTTAATGCAGTGTGTCAGGAAATGGGAGCAGATCATCACTCACTTCTGTTTCATACAGAAGTACGGTGGGTTTCTCGCGGAAAAGTGCTATCTCGGATTTACAAGGCTGATGTAAACGCAAGAATGCAAGGCTGGTGTAAACGTAGTGAGCAAGATTAAGAAAGGGACGCTTAGATGGTTTGGGCATGTAGAGCGAATGAACGAAGAAAGGAGTATAAGGAGAATATATGACGCGAATGTGAATGGAAGAAGAAGCCGGGGACGACCGAGGGAGGCATGGCACGATCAAGTGAATCAAATACTTGAGTCGGGCCATGTCAGAAGTCGGAATAACAGAAGAGAATGTATGGATGTTGTATGAAAGTGAATGAAGCAAGAAGTGTATGCCAAGATCGAGTTGTTTGGCGGCCCGTCCTCTCTACCTACCCCTGCGGGCGTGATGGTTAGTTAGTTAACTTTTCAACACAATTTTCTAACATTCATAAAAAAATTATGAAAACTTATAGGGAGAAATTTCCCCAAACGCCTTCGTTGAATGGCAGGTCAATACTTGAAAGAAACAATGGTGTCATGTTCTATGGATATGTCCACATTTTTTAATGTAAAATTATCTTTCAGCTGAGCAAGGTCTTGAGATCCGTCAGAATTCCGCAGGACAGATGAAAAGATTCCCCCTGCACGCCACGTTACCAGAAGGTTCCTTCAAGTATCACATCCCCACCCAACAGTGGAGCCATCATCCTCGCACAGTGAACTGACGATGATTGCACCGAGGCTTTCAGCAGCATGGACAGTGAAGTGATAAACAAATCTCTATTTAAACTTTTATGAAATTTAAAATTTAAATTATTGCAAACGACGCACTTAAATTAGCCGTTAACATGTTTACATTTGACACAATCATAGGTGCTTAAGTCAAGAATAATATTATTACACCAAATTTTGTTATTCAAATTGTGTAAATGATCACATATTTATATACTCCTTTCTTATAAACCCGTTGTATTTATTGTTAAGTAGGTATATAACTTCATTGTTGTAACTTTTGTCTATCATTTTACTTAGAAGGTGGTTCACAAATTAAATTTCCATACGAGATACATTTCACAAATTAAACTTTCAAAGGCTAATCAACCACGTGGATATTTTCTAATGTGGCAGTTTGTTTTTCATTGTAGAAAAATTTTGGTTCATCTTTTCCTGAACTTGTTTACAAACAAGAAATTATGCGAAACTTCTTTTCAGATCTCCTAATGTTCATCCACACGATGCGGTCGTTTAACTGGAATAGCTTTTTCGCTGATTCCGTCCAAATTTTATGTCATGTTTGCACTACTCATTCGCACCTCTATAGACTCTTACACGTAATGAACCCTACTTGACACCACCTTTGCGTAATTGAACAAAGATTTGCTTTAGTTCAAATCTTAGAGAATTCAACATTTATAACATCTTCCATTGCATCAAACTGTCATCACTTAAAATCCAAATGTATATGCATCACTGATAGGTGATTTTAACTCAATTAAAGCACGATGGCAATGATAAAATTTATTGTCAAATGCAAGTGAATCATTTATTTTGCCATACCGATGGCCTGAAGCCAAGACGTTGTATCAAAACTTTGTGAAAATAAGTTATGAACTAGACTCTAGAATGGCGAGGTTCGCAGCCAGTGAAGGAGGTTAAATGTAGTGCCATGATGATGATCTCGAAATAATGCTTTATGGAGATACAATGGCTTTAAACCATCGGTGTACAATTTGCTACTGCAGCGAATTCAATGTACAAATACGAAGACAGTGAAAAGGGTGAACCAGAAAATCAAATGAGACCGTGTCGTGTGAATGAGCACTGTATTAAAGACAGGAATATAGGAAAGAATCTCTAAAAATTCACAATGAACAAGATTATATATTCACATCATTATGTCATTTCAATGGTAATGTCTCGTGTAGCATTGGTGACCTACATACATATTTTGAAAACATTATTTCTTATTGAAAAAAATGTTTTAAAATTTTGGAGAGGAATAAATTATGTCATATAAATTAATTATTTGGCACAATGGCAATTTTTTTCTTTATAATGATTTATACACTGAATGTTCCCATAAGCTCCGTAAAGCGAATCTCGTTTCAAATTCTCTGGAGTTTTATAAGAAGCTCTGCTAGTCAATGAAATAGGAAAAGACACAATTAATAAATGTATTTTGAGCATCCCTTTAATATTGTTCAATAAAATGCTTTCTACAGCACTAAAATCATGTATGTAAATTTTTTTTTTTTTGTAGCCATTGCTATAAGAATAAATGGATTTATACCAGAATATTATGTTTGTAAAATTGGCCCTCATAGCACTGAAAATGTCACAATTATTCCTGAAAGGTCTTACCTCAATAACAGCTCATTTGCGGAGCCGTGTCCAGAAAACTTTTTTAACCGAAACATCCTCTATCCACCGTTAGAATATATTTTGGCTTTCATTGTGTTTCACCTGTATATTATTGAGCTCAATTTTATTTTTAGATGTATCTAGTGACATCCTGTATATTCAGTATCAAAGACTGTCTACTAGTCAGAGTGTTGGATATTGTCCTGCCACCGAAAGCTCCTTGTAACCCTCTTTCTGTCACATGCTCGGTGTATGAGAAAGAGGGAGAATTTATAATGGAGCTATCGACGGTACGCCCGTGCCATCAAATCTTGAATAATAATGTGTTTTGACCATCCTGGTTAACTTTCGGAATCATCTCCTTACAACTGTATATGTATTAGTATTGCATTGTAAATATCATTTGGAAAATCACCTTGCATATCTCGATGTGCCTTGCGTAAAGTACTTTGTTAATAAGTTACTTTACAGTAACAAACTTAGCACTTGGTTTTTTTTTCATAGTTTTGTCATAAATTTTCCTCTAAAAATTGATGCATCTTTAAAAACCAGTAGCGTAGGGACATACTTCCCGTAGCAATCATCTAAACCGGGTCCCAACCTAGTCAAAATATTTAACCTATCTATCCCTTATCATTGTACGAGGTGTGTTCAAAAGAAAAGGTGAATTTTGAATTTTCACGGGCTGTGTACATTCGATTATCGTTTTTTTTTGTTATGTTGGTACACATATGTTTATCATATGTTAGTATTATCAGCCATTTTGGATCAGTGGTTTGTTTTGACAACTGGAAAGGTTAGTCACGTTTTTGGGTGTTCTTCGATTTTTTATTTAGGTTCGTTTTCTGAAGCATCATCAGTCCGATTGAAGTGAAATTTTAGATTCGCTTTATTTTCTATGTCCTCATCAGCATTTCTTCAAAAAAAAATTTTTATTCATTTTAGAAAAAAATTATTAATTATTGTTAATCCTATAGAGGAATTTCCTAGTTTTGGTCGGAACTTGATAGCCGTTTTCTGGGGCATCATCAGTTCGATTAAAGTGAAATTTTAGATTTGCTTTGTTTTCTATGTCCTTATCAGCATTTCTTCAAAAAATCAATGTTTTTGAATTTTTTACTAAAATTTTTTTAGTAAAAAATCGAAGAAAAAACAAAATGTGACTAACCTTTCCAGTTGTCAAAAACAAACCACTGATCCAAAATGGCTGATAATGCTAACATATGATAAACATATGTGTACCAACATAACAAAAAAAAAATCGATAATCGAATGTACACAGTCTGCGAAAATTCAAAATTCACCCTTTCTTTTGAACACACCTTGTATATAATTTATAACAGAACCGTGATTTACATATTATATCCCGTAAAGTAATACATTTGTAAATAGAGTACATTACGTAGTGCACATCGATCTGCTTCTCGTTAATAAACTGTTTATCCTTCAAAAAAAAACTATCTCGAATTCAAATATTTGGTTGTGGAAAATCACTAGTGAAATTTTTTGTCCACAGTGACATGCATACATTATTTGTAGCTCAATTTAACTATTGTATAGAAAAATTTACAAGGTATCAATGTGTTATGTTTGTAATTTTAGTTGCATTAAAATGACAGAAAACTAGATAACCATGCAGTCATTAAATATTTTGGCCACCTAGATAGATTTAAAGAACATTAAATCGTCATTATACAAAGTGTCTCCTTGTTTAAGCAAAGATATGCGATGAAAATTCTTGATTTAAATTAGACATTATGGATTTTATTGTAATTGTGAATTTGCGAGGTGTACTACATGAAAAAATTATGCGCTCTGTATAATTTTGACTTTGAAATAATGAAATCAAAATGTGCTTGTGATGCACCGAAATACATGTAATAACAGCCCCTTCGGTTTCTAAGGCACACCTGTATTTCAATCGCTTTGTATGTGAGCTGATCTTTAATTTTTCGTACCATCCCATCTCTTAAATATTATTTTCATTTCCCAATGTACGTGTGTACAGTAATACCTCGATGATATGTCATTGTTTGATCATTGGTTATTCTTCTGTTAATCGCTTTGTAACAGACTTTTTTTTTTGTGGATACCAGACAAGAGTCACAACTGTCCAGAACCAGGAACATTATGGCATCCCCAATTGGTGTATGTTGTGAGGTTGAAGGAAGTGAAGAAAGGGAAGGTTGGGAAATACCTCTCTATTCAGATCATTGGCGTGTACGGAGTTTTCAATCAGAGTAGGCAATAGGAAAAACGGTGAATTAATTGATATTTTAAAAACTTACCGTTTCCATATTAAAATGAATTTTTTGATTAAAAAACCTTTGTAACTTTTTTCCACGTATTTATTTTCGACCGGACCGGTTTCACCCTAGCACGGGCATCCTCAGACTGGTACAATGAATACTAAATCTATGGTATATATAGCATGGATGTCGGGAGTGAGTTCCCTGCTTTTCTAATATTGTTTTTATTGTTAGAAATTTATTTTATTGCTGACGGTACTGTTTATTGTGTTTTTAAAAACTACTTTCGGGGTGGTTTATTACCCTCTGGAAGACGGATTACATTGTGTTTATTTACTGAGTCGATTGGGGTTTTTTAAAAATTATATAAAGCTATTCGTCAGCTTTTATTTAAAGAGATGGTTCTTTCTAGTTTTGTTATTTCCCTGTAATTTCCGTCTTGTTTGCTAAGATGAACTTTTATAGCAGTTTTGTCCCCTCGTCACATGAACTACGGATAACCAGGTACATTTTATGTTGGGTTTTTTTTTAAATATTTTATTATGTTATATGATAGGTGCACATCAGGGTAATATCTTCTAAGAGTTCGCCTTGGATGTCTGCGACAAAAATTCCCAGTTACATTTTATCCTGGTATTTAAAAGTTACAAAGGTTTTTTAATCAAAAAATTCATTTTAATATGGAATTCCACCATGAATTGACAGTTTCAAAATTAGAAATACTTACCACTTCCGTGGTAAGTTTTGCTAAGAATGGCTAAGCTGCTGGCTTCAGCCGATGCTGGTTGGGATTACCCGCCACACCAAATATCCAAATAACCGCTTCGTTTGTGCGTGTTACAAGCCAATTACTTGATATTTAAAATTTCTATTTTTTTTACAACAGCAAGTCAATATAATATTTTATGATCATTATTTCTTTTGTAAAGTTGTACTAATCAATAAAGGTACCAACAGATGGCACTGGTTGTTACATTTGTAATTTACACTTATAGGCATGGCCTCTTGCGACACTAACACAAACGAGTCTTCTCTTGTATATACATATAATTTTTTTTGTGCAGAGAACACTGTCAACATTTGAATATGATATTATGCGTACTTAGTTCCTGCTTTTAACACTTTATAGTAAGCCTATTTTTGAAAATAGATACATATAGATTGATTTTTTGCAATATTTTTATAACCTTTAATATGATTATTTTTATGTAAGTAAGGTAGGGTAGGCAGTGCTCTTGTGCCGTTATGGAATGCACGCCTCTGATCTAGATCTGGTCACCAAACATGGCAAAAACCATTTCAGGCAATGTTTCCATTCTGAATGCTGGTCTTTCACCAGAGTGATACTAAGAGTATTTACCAGTATTCCCTTTATACCTTTTTCTAGCTTATTTCAAATAAATCTGTCATAGAATCAGACAGATTTCAATCAGTTCAAAGTCTTTCGTTAGCATTCTAACTCTCTCAAAAAAATCAGTCTTGTTTTTAACTTTGTCATCACTTCTATAATTATTATCTTCGTAACAGTCGACAATGTGTATTTAAAGTTTGGCATCAAAGTAAATATGCTAAGATATCTTTAGTCGGGGTATTACTGTATTTTAAAAGCTTATTGTTAATTACGGTACCTTTTAAAATGTTTTGTTTGACCTGACCACAAGGTAGCAAAAATATTTAATTAAATTTATGTACTTAAACATATATTTATAGTTATATAAATGAAACCTTATGAGATTTAGTGAAGTTTGATTAATCATTATATATTTAATGATCATTGAACATTCCAATACTTGTTATATTATATACATATTATCAATTCAATATTATTCATTGCTTTACTTGTAAGGCCGGCAATAAACATCGAGCGAAGCTTGGTCCGACTATGAACACATTTTGCCTCCAATGGATCCTATATGGGAGTGGATAATGTTGACTGCCCAAAGGCATAAATAAATTAATGGATTCATACCCCATCGAGCCCAATGCACACTTTTCGCCCGAGAATACATGAATTTTTAATAATATTTGCCCACGTGTGGACTTAGCTTAACAATATTGATTCAAAGTTTCCTAAGCCATGAAGTTTTTAGTTTATTTGCTAGCAAAACATGTGAAATTATTGTTATTAATGTAAAAATTAGCACAAATTAATACCGAAGGTTTGTTCCTGAAATTGATGTGATATATTTTTTTCCATTTTGTTTGCATAGTTATAAAATGTACAACATAGCTAGGCTGGTCCTACAGTGCATGTTTAGAGTCCGTACAATTAATTGTCGTGCTTTAGCTTTGACAAATTTATATAACATCATTTTAATTGATAAAAAAATAATAATTATGAATCTGCGACATTGTTAGTAAAATTACAAATCCAAATTAATTTTAATTGAACTGCACAAACTAATAAGATTTTTTCCTTCCTACTTCAATAGCACTAATCATAACATCTATTTGCTTTGATAGAATATAACTTTTCAGTAATTTCCTATACGAATCTAACACTACAAACTTTTGTTCTGATGTAAAACTATATTTCCTCAGTCACCTTCAACAAAAAAAAAATCTTCATTTAATTTACAAAACCTGAAAAATCATGCAAATTCTTGACGGTTTTTGGGTTTATTTTTGATTTATTTCCAATACACTTATGCGATGTAATTACTAATTAAATTACTGTGATTGCTTTTTTTTTTCAAATTATTGACCTTTTTCACATCTTTCAATAAAAAAAATATTTAAAAATAATGTACTATTTTCATACTTTAGAATAATGCAAATCTTTGGAATTGAAGTATAGGGAAGTATGCGACACCACTGATAAATACAATTTCAATTAACTTTAGTGAATTCTTCCATCCTCCCCTGGGACTGCTTAAATTAGATTCAATAACTTTTCTGATTCATTTCTCTGATAAAAATAAGAGTTCATTTTTATAACGCTAATTTTCGTATCCATCTCTGTTTAAATATTCAAAATTATATCTGAAAAATGACGGTTTTGCGCTATGCAAACAGAATATTTTTTGTCATGATTTTAAAGTTTAAAATTCTGTCTAAATAAATTAATTAACAAAATTAAATTATATGGGTTTATGCATCTAAATAACCCTTTATTAGACTGTACGATTCCAAAATAGTGTATTTAAACGGTGATAAATCATGTTTGATATTTTTCACGTTTATTTCGAAAGCTTCCATCGAGAATGTATAATTTTCTACCTTAGTCAAACACACTAGCACGCTAGAAACTTATGCATAAGTCGATAATGCTTGTAAAGCTAAAATTCTGAATTGCCTTTTTAAAGTAAGTGATATAGGATTTGCAAATTGATTCCCAAGCATTGAAATAACCTTCGACATAAGTAGAAATCCTAATTCTTCATATTGTATAACTTGAATATTATTTAGAAGAGTTCTCTTGATGGAGGGGAAGAATTGGATTTACGGGTAATCAATGATGGACCATAAGATGGAATAAGATTTGAAGCATATAGTATATATTATAATATTATGTAAGTATGTGTTGACAGATTGAATATGAAGCTTAAATGTTATTTATTATATGTATGTTGATTTTTATGCATGTTCCAATATTATATGATATATGTACTTATTGTGCTTTTGGCAGTTTTACACATTTATTTTTCAAAATTCTTGTTCATTCCCACTCAAAAGCTTGTGATTTCCTTTGAAAATATGTCCTATCTTGTCTAATTTGATTTCTTAAAGGCGATACAACAATCTCACAAGCTTTTTGATATGTCGTGCAATTATTAATACTCCGTACAAGGTTTATGATATTTTGTGCAATCCTTGGTATGTTATGTTCTCCGTACAGTCTTTATAACATGCTGTGTGGTCCTTAACGCTCCATACAAGCTACATATGTGACATACTGTGTGATCCTTAACGCTCCATACAAGCTTTACGGTATGTTGTGCAATCATGAAAGCTCCATACAGGCTTTATAACATGCTGTGTGGTCCTTAACGCTCCATACAAGTTACATATATGTCACATTGTGTGATCCATACAAGCTTTATGACATGCGCGGTTCTAAAACACTCTCTCTATAAATTGTGCAAGATTGGATGTATTAGTAAATATCAGCTAACACTGATGTAATGAAGTAGGAAAGATTCCAAGAAAAATGTGAAAACTCGATTTGTATCAAAAATAAATATATATTTAAAAAGCACAATCTTTGTTTACTACTCTCAACTCCCTCGTAATTAAATAACTTATTCATATAGATTCTCACTATTTATGGGTTATACCTATGTACAAACGTGGGAATCAATAAACATGAAATTAAAGGCAGCGTACTTTAAAAATAAATATATATTAAAAAAGCACAATCTTTGTTTACTACTCTCAACTACCTCGTAATTAAATAACTTATTCATATAGATTCTCACTATTTATGGGTTATACCTATGTACAAACGTGGGAATCAATAAACATGAAATTAAAGGCAGCGTACTATAAAATAAATATATATTAAAAGCAACAATCTTTGTTTACTACTCCTCAACTACCTGTAATTAAATAACTTATCTATAGATTCTCACCATTTATGGGTTATACTCTATGTACAAACGTGGAATCAATAAACATGAAATTAAAGGCGCTGCATTTTAAAAATAATAAATATATATTAAAAGTTAATAATCTTTTGTTTACTACTCTCAACTACCTCAGAATTAAATAACTTATTCATATAGATTCTCACTATTTATGGGTTATACCTATGTACAAACGTGGAATCAATAAACATGAAATTAAAGGCAGCGTACTTTAAAAATAAATATATATTAAAAAAGCACAATCTTTGTTTACTACTCTCAACTACCTCGTAATTAAATAACTTATTCATATAGATTCTCACTATTTATGGGTTATACCTATGTACAAACGTGGGAATCAATAAACATGAAATTAAAGGCAGCGTACTTTAAAAATAAATATATATTAAAAAAGCACAATCTTTGTTTACTACTCTCAACTCCCTCGTAATTAAATAACTTATTCATATAGATTCTCACTATTTATGGGTTATACCTATGTACAAACGTGGGAATCAATAAACATGAAATTAAAGGCAGCGTACTTTAAAATAAATATATATTAAAAAAGCACAATCTTTGTTTACTACTTCCTAACTACTTAATTAAATAACTTATTCATAGATTCTCACTATTTATGGGTTATACCTATGTACAAACGTGGGAATCAATAAACATGAAATTAAAGGCAGCGCATTCTTTTAAAATAAATATATATTAAAAAGCACAATCTTGTTTACTACTCTCAACTACCCTCTAATTAAATAACTTATAAACGTGGGAATCAATAAACATGAAATTAAAGGCGCGATTTTAAAAATAAATATATATTTAAAAAGCACAATCTTTGTTTACTACTCTCAACTCCCTCGTAATTAAATAACTTATTCATATAGATTCTCACTATTTATGGGTTATACCTATGTACAAACGTGGGAATCAATAAACATGAAATTAAAGGCAGCGTACTTTAAAAATAAATATATATTAAAAAAGCACAATCTTTGTTTACTACTCTCAACTCCCTCGTAATTAAATAACTTATTCATATAGATTCTCACTATTTATGGGTTATACCTATGTACAAACGTGGGAATCAATAAACATGAAATTAAAGGCAGCGACTTTAAAAATAAATATATATTAAAAAAGCACAATCTTTGTTTACTACTCTCAACTACCTCGTAATTAAATAACTTATTCATATAGATTCTCACTATTTATGGGTTATACCTATGTACAAACGTGGGAATCAATAAACATGAAATTAAAGGCAGCGTACTTTAAAAATAATAATGTATTTTATAATAGTATTCATTGATACATTTTACATTTATTTATATAATAAAATAACTAAGGAACAACTTATTAATGTTCGCAGATGATCAACATCGAAACTTAATTAAAAATCTAACACTAACATGCATTTTCTACGACATTTAAATTAGAGTTCTAATACATATGTCTACTTTCTGCTGATATCAAAAATACAAAAATACAGGTCTTTTCAAAATGATTCCTTCACAGTGAACATAGTGGATATTTTCCAAAATTATATTGATGAATTTGTTGGTTTAAATGGTAATGAATAATAATTGACAGGATTTGAGGCTTTTTTTATGTGATACAATAACATAAATACCCTTTAAATTTAACTGTTTTTACCATTATTTTTAAAGATTACCTTTGACTTGAAGAGCATGACTTACAAAAGCAAAAAGTAACATTGTCATAATATAATTTTGCTGCATTATTTGTCATGCGTGAAAAAATAAAAAATCTTCTATGATTACAGTATTGAAGAAATCATTCTTCTACATTTAAACAGTAATGGCGATACGCTCTTTAAGTTTTTCATATTGTAGAAAGAATTATTTGAATAATGTAATCTTCCTCGATGATTTCAATGGATTTGTTTACTTTCAATGTGAAACAATTCACACAAACTTAAAGCGCTAAAAGAGTCTTAAATATTAAATAAAAAGTAAATATTAAATAAAAAGTAAAATACTGAGCATAAACACGTACATGTAAAACATTTGAAAAACATAATTAGCGAGGACTTTGATATTAAAATAATATTACTCTGAAACTACCCAGAATGTAAATAAGTATAAATTCACGGTTATCTGTACAAAAATTATTGGAAAGGGATAGGGTAAACCAGTGATGCATAACCCTCGGTCCGCGACCCATTTCATGCGACTCGCGGCTAATTCTGGTGAAACAACGAAAAACCGAACTTTTCAACAACAATGGATGGACAAAAATTGTTGAACATTTTACCAAAAAGGTTTGATATGTGAATAAGGTATCGGAGTAGCAATGGAAATAAATCAATTTTTTTGTTTGGAATCCAACTTTCTGAATGATAAAAATCAACAATATTTTCTGGTTTTACCTTGGGTCTCGAAAAATTTTCGGCTGCGCCACTTTTTTTTTGGGGGCAGTGATTTTTTTTTTATGGGTTCCTTTTATAGGAGTATGGGATCAAATGTTGTTACTGAAAACATGTAAGTAACAATCGGTCGGATTTCTGGGTGCTATGATCAAAATATTTACAGTTTCCATTCTATTTTACAGAATACTTATGACAACAATTATGACAAACTTTTGCCTTGTCTTCAGTATTTTGAATCTCCGGATGTGATATTTCAGAATGATAAAAATCTACAGATTTGACCTTAAGATAGATAAAAATTTCTTATGTCACGCTTCATTTATTTTTACTTTAAAATCTATATAGCAAGAGCTCCGGACAGTTAAGACCCTTTTTTTTAAATCCATGCTGAAGACGCCACCGACTGAATAGTTAATCATGTTTAACTGTAGGTACCCTACCACCTGTGGCCCGCGAATAAATTTAACTTGAATAAATTGGCCCTCCTGCAAAAAAGGTTGTGCGTCACTGGCATAAACAATGGAAATTTTTCACATCTTTTCTTTGCATAGTATAAATACTGTGAATTTGGAGTCCCTTGAAGCCCCGGGCACGCTGTCGTTGGTTGCCCAATTTGCCCAGGCAGTTGTTACGCCACTGCATAAAGCTGTATGTTCCATTGTAACTGTTTTTGTTGTTGAGATTGAATCTTTGCACTTTTAAATCTACTGTGGCCAACTTTTATTTTATCAAAAGTTATAAAAATATGTTTACTTTAATCTACATGCATCCTTAAAAATAATAATTAGATTTTCAATACTCCTATCACTAATTAGATACAACACAATATTCCAAGTAGTATCTTTTGATTATATGTGTGCAAAATTTTTTTTTTTGTAATCTGTTTCATTACAGGCATTAATTTTATGTTTAAAATGAATTTACTTAAAATTTTGAATCTTGCTCATGTAAATACAATTACATCATAATTGGCTTGAATTATGAATTTAAAATCTATTGAAAATTTGTATAAACGTGGGAGAAGAATTACTTTGCTGCAAACAGAATCATTACAATCATTGCATATTTTTATAATTTTCTTTGTAATTTGGGCAATTTTTGCACAATACGAGTATGTCCGAGTATTGATAGGCTCATTCGTCTATTTTTTTAGGTTTTAAATTCGATTTCGAATTTATATAAAAAAAAAAAGTTATAAATACTGTATAAATAGCATCAACTACAAATGAGTCGTATAGTTGCAAATTACCTTAAGTCCACCATGGTCCAAAATTAAAAGTAATAATGCCATCTTGTTAAACAACTCCTTGATTATGCCGTGAACCTTATTTAGTTGTATTGTCACTACGCCCAATATAAAATTCAGTTTGCCATAATTTTCCTTTTAAAAAATGATGAAATAGAAACAATTCATGTTGCCAATATTTTTTCCAAACTGGACGAGGTTGCAACTACACGATTCAAATATTAATAATCGAAATAACATCTTAAAGCACTACAGGGCCCGTCATGCATTCGTAATTTTATAGTCACGATTTTTTTTAATCTGTTAAATTTTTAAAGTTTGGATTGTTTGCATAGTACGGTAGCTAGTTTTACTAGAAAAATGATAATAGTAAAGATTTGTTCAACAATGCGTTTGTTATTAGTCAAAATGCTGTGAAGGGAGAACAATCCGTCCGTTTTTGTTTTCAAACAAGCCCTGCTTTACATAGATTTAAGCACTGAGATTATTACACTTTAAAATTAAGATAAATTCAATGGATAAACTAAAAAAATCTTAAACCCAGCATGCCTTAATTAATAAAGACATGACAAAAAGTAATTAAGTCTGGTTTCTCGAGTTTCAATACAGATAATAATAAGATTTTTATGTCGAAAGTAGAGAATACATCTCCAAATCACATATTAAAATTCTTAAACAATCACAGATATTAGTCAATCCTTCCCTGAATTATCTATTAATTCACCAAGCAAATAATGATTCCTTCTTACAATTTATAATCAATTTAATTTAATTTCGCCACATGCCCATGTTATTTATTTAATTATACAGTAATCCATTTTTTTAACGCAGGACTAAAGATTGATCCCTGCGGTATTCCAAAAAAGGTTTTTTAAACTCTTTCTGGGACGTAAGATGAAATTGATTTTGTATCTATTATTTGCTTTACGGGAAGGAAATCCAAAGTAAAAAAGAATTAAGTATGTAATAACTGTATTCATTATAAATTAAAGCCCGTGTATTTCACATAGTGAACATAACTTGTAAACTAATTGAATATCCGATGTAAAATAAAATATAAATGAAGAACGTGACTAATAAAGTAAGGATTACGCACACAATGGTACTTGACAAATACGCGATGGTAATATGAAATAGTTACGAAATTATTTATAATATATCACGAAAATTACTGTTAAATGGCATTTGAAATACTTCGAGCATCTTGGAACATATCCCAATTGTAATAAATGAACAAGAGGCAAAACAGTTATCGAAAATTCTTTGGCCATTTTGATGGCACAAAATCAGCTTTCAATAAATTATTGACGCCGTAAAATATAAAATTTCAAACAAGATGTATTAATGTCATGGATTGCCTCACTTCTACGTTGTTCTACGTAATCAGACTCAGTTGTTTCATTAATGGTGCAGCTAAATCAGTGCTAGCGGTCAAACCTTTAATTTGAACGGTTTGGAATGTTTAACCCATTTTTCAGAAAACTGAATTACCATAGGATTTGACCACCAATTTAGTTATTATACCATAGAAGAAACAGCCAAGCATAAGTTCATCAGCATTCTTTGTCAAAATTCTGATTCAACTTCCTTGCAAGCTTGGGGAAAATTTACCAATCAATCAAAACTGATACAACGTCGACCTATAAAGAATAACATTTCAAATCTGATTGTCAATTTCTTACACGTCGGTGAAGTCAGTTTATTTTTTTGTTATAGAAAGAAGCTGCAGAGATCTGAATGGGAATGTGTTCAGGCAGAGGTAATCTTCTCATTGAGCGGCACCTGTTCCTCCAGGCTGTTGTCTCTCTTGACCTCCTCCACTGTGTTGTTACTGTTCCAGGACTGCAGCTTTCCAGAGCCGAACAGGAGGAATGAGACGGCTCCGCAGAAGTAGGTTCCAGCTAGGATCCAGAACACTATCTGCCACTGGCCGTAGGTTTGCTAAAACAGAAATTCATAAATTAAAAATGTACCTGTGAATGTTATCGAAATTCTAAGGTTTTTCCTTTTCTGATATAAAAAGGTTTCAAATAACATAGCAATCCCAAATAATTCTAACTCTTGTCCCATTTCAAATAATTCTTATTTTGGTCTTTCTATTTTTTATCCCACCCAGTGGTGGCTCGTGACTATTGAGTGAGCTAGAGTGCTATGATTGAAAAATACGACGTTATTGATGTTGTTGAAGCCGAAAATAATTTATTTTTTTCAAAATTTCAATTTTTTGTATGGAGATGGTAGGTAGTGTACTGCCCCACCACTCACTCAAAAGTCACGAGCCGCCACTGATCCCACCTTTATGTTTTTCAAACATATTTTGTATTTTGATTAAATTTACTGTTGGCGAAAATTATAACTCGTCACTTACAATATTATATATTTGAAGATGGATCGATCTCGATCCAAAAAGCGTAATTCCAATGTGTTGTGATGAATATTACTATAGAAAAGAACAACACATTCAGATTTATACTGGGAAGTTGGTTTCTGCTGCAAATTTTCAACTATAGTTAAAAGATGTTTAAAAGTTTGGAAATAATTTTCTAATTTCAAAAACCTTTTGGATTAATTATTTTTATCAGCATTATTAACGATCAGCACCCAAAAGTATGCACTTTACAAGTTGCTAACTCAAGAGATACTAGGAATTATTTATCTGTTAATTCTATACTGGTAATTAGTAAAATGTATAAGGTTTCAAAAGACAATAATCCTCAAACTGAAATCTTTAAAATGTTGTATGTATAGTAAAATGTTCAAAATTGCTTTCTCTGGTTTTTAAACTTCACCTATCTATGTATGTCTTTTGAAACCGTATACATTTTCCTAACTACCCATATAGAATTTACAGATAAATCATTTGTGGTATTGCTTGAGCTAAAATCCTGCAAAGTGATGATTATGGCCATTTTTGAATGCTGGCCGCTGATGAGTTTTTTCGCTGAGTGTTTTAATAATTTGAATTTATGTAACTTACGTTATTGTACGTCAGCGTTCCGACCATGTAAGTAGAGAGGAATCCACCAAGAGATGACAAAGTGTTGGCCATTCCGAAGATAGTGCCTGAAAAAAAGTATGGATTGTTATTTATTTAGTCTGTATATTTGATATGATGGGTTCATGAATTGAAAATAATTGTGTTAAATTAAATTAAAGTTAAATAAAAATAGTTATATATTGTTTTTCATACCGGAATAGTTGGGCGCGATGTCAAGTCCATTCCCGAGGTATCCCGCGGTGACGGCTCCATTGATGGTGAGGGCGATAGTGAAGATGGCGACGGACCAGACCTGGTCATAGCCAAGGAACACTTGAGCCACCATCAGCAGGGATGGAATTCCAATTGCTGGAGGAAAGAGTATCAAATTAATGAGAATATTCATGGCAAAAAAGCACAACTCCTGTAATTCAGGGGGCTATCCGATACCCTTTCTCAAAATATTAAAAAAAATACCTGTCTCCATAAAGTAACTTCATTAGTTTTAGAAATGAGGTTATCACCTTATTCTTTGTTTTGTTATGTTTTATATTTAAAAACTTAATAATGACAGTAAAATTAGTATTTCGATATCTCCAAAACTGACAAGGTAGTGAAACAAATCATTCAATTATTATTATCATTATTCGGTATTTTCCAAAAATTCAACAAGTTCTGTCCTCAGGATGTTCTAATTAATATATTGTGATTCAATTGTAAATATCATGAAATGAAATAAGGGCATGCAGCACGTCCTCTGAGAATGAGGAAGAGATTGGAGTTTAATCAGCCGGTGTACGCACACCTTGTTCTAGACGGTAATTAATGGATAATGATTACTTACCAAAGGTGGTGAAGATCTTCCTGGTAGCGGTGGTGGACAGCCTGCCGGTCCTCTGCAAGTGGTCGGCCAGGAGGGAGGTGATCAGCGCGAAAATGTACTTGCCGAGGTAGGGTAGAGAAGATAGCATACCATTCTGTAAGAAAAGAACAACAAAAATTAATACTTGAACTAAATTAATTGATCGTAAAAAAACGTTAATACATATAAGTCTTTGGGAGACCTTTAAAAATATTGCATTTAAAATGATGTGGGTAGCACTACCCTTTTCAATGACCTTTCAATAATAATAATAATAATAGTTGGATGACTTGTATAGCGCCGTTTTTGTGAAAAATCACCTCAAGGGCGCTGTAAGTAAAAATGTACCGAAATATAGTGTAACATATCGTTTGAAGTTCCATACGAATGAAGTGTCTGACATTTATTTTTTATTTTTTAATAAAATTTTACAAAGGTAATAAGACAATTCGTAATTTTTTTCTTAGTCCTCCTCACTAGGGGTCCCCGTGCTAGGTTTTAAATCAAAACTGATTGTTTTTAAGCTCCTACGAAGTTAAATAATTAAAAATATGCTTTGCTTACACCACTTTTATAAAAATAATTAAATATCTCTACATGTTTCGATGGCAATGCTATCATTCTCAGGAATATATAAATACTAAAAAATAATTTCAAGTATAGACAAATGATAAAAATTAGAACAATAATGTAAGAATAAACAAAAATGAATTAAAGTAGGTAAGTAATTGATCAAAAATGCTAATAATGAAATAATTATAAAACATTGACTAATACATTTATATTAGATATTAAAATAAAAATATATTATTAATATTAATAAGAAGTAGTGGTGGGCGAAGCGGCTCGGTTTGGTGAGCCGGATCACTAAATCAGCACTTTGTTGTGTACCGGTTCGCGTCCCCCCGCACCATGCCCTCTCCCTCGCTCCATTGGCCCTCCTAAAGACGTCCTTAAGACGCTCTTACATGATACTTTTTTCGTCCAGTTGTCATGTGGATTGTCTTTACAGAGAGCTGATTTAATGATCCGGCTCACTAAACCGATCTGCTTCGCCCAGCACTAATAAGAAGAAAGTTAACGTAGTTCTTTTCAAGATGCTGGATAACTCTTCTTCTTTGATTTCTTTGAGCCAGTTTTTGATTTTATAAATCATTTACCTTTTCTGTTTTTTTTTTTTTTCTATGACCGGTGAAAGTGAATTATATAGCTCAGTGGAGAGATATTTATAATTCCTCTGTCCAAAAGCAGTTTTAAATTTAGAAATATTCGTAATGTCATGATTGGTCCTCTCTTGTGTGGTGAAAATTAAGTTTCTTCGGTTTTTTTGAACTTTTGAAATGTTTGATTGAAACATTCTTAGTATTATAAAAGACAAAAAAGAGGTCGCCGCAATCGTTTAAAACATTTTAAATGACATCACCAAGATGGCTCAAAAGAAAATTATTGTAAATTTAAAAAAGCATAATGGTACAAGTGCATGTTTTTTTTTACTTTTACCGAAACTTTTGGTATCCAGAAATTAGTGCTTAGAAGGTCATTACATATCACGCCTTAAGGTTAACCGGATAATTCAACACACATATGAATAAGCACACGTTTCAAAGGAGGATATAACGTCATTAAAAGTGCAAAAATAAAAGTTAGCCCGAAAACCTAACCTAACCTAATTAATCTTTTTTGTTTATAAAAAAAAATTAAAAAATGATTAAGTAATTACAATTAGGTTAGGTTATTGGGCTAGTTTTTTTTTTACATTTAATGACTTTATATTACTTTTTAAAAATGTGCCGATTCATACGTGTGTTGAATTGTCGACTTTGTCGAACGAAAAAGACATTTTTTTTTGTATTTCTGAAAATTTATGCATCGAAATGTATTAGATGTTAGATAAATAAATAAAAAATAAAAACAAATTCACAGACCAAAAATATAAATAAAAACACACATTATGACGAAGCATTGTTTATTTGAAACAAACTGCCAAATTCGAATAAATAAAATGTCAAAGACACAGTTAGCAGGTTGGTATTGTCATAGTAATTAAAAAATGTAGTCCCACTTTATTAAATGTCTACATTTTATTGCCAAGCTATATAGTAATCAAAATAACTCAACACAGGTTCTCCTAGTGAGGCAGGCACAGTACCATAACCATTATTAGCATTGAGATTGTATAGATGAATAAATAAATTTAAAATTAAAAAAATATTCAAATATCAAAACCTTTTGGTACTTAAAATATTCTTGCTTGTCGTTTGGCTGCCATAATTGATTTGACAGCGAAAGTAATGCCTTGTGACGACTATTACTATCTCGAAACAAAGAAACGTTTGAAAATTTTATCTCTAAATTTTATTGTAGGTGCCTACTTGTGTTTTTTATTTTGAAAATATTCTACCCAAATAAACCTTCATCTTTTGAATATGTAATCTGTGGCTAACCAGAGTGGTATATCTATGGGCTAACCTCAATACAACACGGCGGGTTCATTGTTTTTAATACTAATTTTAAAACGTTATAGCAACAGTTTTACATATTGGATTTCATTCAAACTACTCTCTAAACCTTCCCGGCGATAATAAGAATAAACTGTGCTATTTTCAGCTAAATCGCTCGAGTAATTTTCGAGAAAATCGAGGACAGACAGACAGACAAACATTCATTTTTTTATATGTAGAGATTGAAAAATTCGTTCGTCGTTATTGTATTTTTTGAAAAAATCTTTAAATTTTTGTTATCATCTGATATTAATATTAGATAGACTAAACAAGACCTCCATTATTTAAACATTACTGTTTATTTAGATTTTTAGATGCCCACCAAAATGCGCTTACCCGTTTACCAGTGGCGTGCCGTCCATAAAGGCTGAAAAGCAGAAAAACATATTCTCATTGTGAGCGGCAAAACCGAATTTTAAATTATTTTTAAATGTTTAGGTGACTGGTAGAAGATGTTTCTACGCATGACGCGAAAAAATAAATAATATTGAAACTAAATTAATTATTCAAAGAGAAAGCACCCAGTTAGCGTAAATTTATATATTTCGATTTACCATAGAATGCCTCGAATGTGCATCGCTAGCTTCAAACGACACAAGAGGTAATAATTACACCGTCAATAAATTACAGACCAGCGCCCCAGCGGACCGACCTAATCACTGGGATTAGAGCCCTCCAGTCTCCATCCTCCACCGGCCACCACGATCAGCAATTGTCTGAAATTCGGAGTATAGCTGTGTAATTTTAGGAATTACGGCTAGATTGATTGCGAGATTGACTCGACGCGACTCTACGGTAGGTATACGAGTATAATACGCGTTGACGAGAATTGCATTTCATCAGCGATATGCAGATCAATAAATTAATAAAAATTACTTTGCTTGCACCACTGTTTTTATTATATAAATATCAACATGTTTCGAAAGCGAAGCTTTCCTCATCAGGATGCACAGTATACTAAATAATGGGATAAAATGTAAGTGGTGTAAACAAAGTAAATCTTTTTAATTTATTAATTATGACACCGCTAAATAACTACAAATCTATTAAAGAAAAAAATACAATTTTTGTTGATTTGCAGGCGTAAGGGAATATAGGGAACCACACCAAACTAACTAACTAACTAACCAGGGGTAGGCAGAGAGGACGGACCGCCAAACAACTCGATCTTAGCATACACTTCTTGCTTCATTCACAGTATTACAATACAACGCCTCATACATTCTCTTCTGTTATTCCGACTTCTGACATGGCCCGACTCGAGTATTTGATTCACTTGATCGTGCCATGTCTTCCTCGGGCGTCCCCAGCTTCTTCTTCCATTCACATTCGCGTCATATATTCTCCTTACACTCCTCTCTTCGTTCATTCGCTCTACATTCCCAAACCATCTAATCGTCCCTTTCTTAATCTTGCTCACTACGCTTACATCAGCCTTGCATTCTTTACGAATCTCAACCACACCAAGACTGGCAAATATATAAAATAAAACTTTTTATTATTTGAGTACTAACCATTATGTTTTTTTTTACAAGAATACCACACAAGAGACTCAACTGCTCCCAACCGTCTGGAGCCAGTGAAACTATGGCATCCCCAATTGTGAAATGTTGTAATCCTGAAGGTATTAGGAAGGGGAAGGAGAAGGGGAAGAGGAAGGTGGGGAAATACCTGGCTATTCAGATCTGGTCACCAAACACGGCTAAAAGCCATTTCAAGCAACGTTTCAATTCTGAATGGTAGTCTTTCACCAGGGCGATCCTGAGAGTATCTTCCACTCTGGAACGTGCGCAAATATACTATATATTATTTTAAAATTAATTCATTCTGAAACAGCACAAATTAATTAAATAAAATTTACTCGCGCACGCCGGGATTTGAACACGCGACCTTCGTATTCGTAGTAGAGAGCCTTACCCCTCGACCATGGAGGCCGCCGATTTTGTGGAAACTTTTTAAAAACATTTGTTTAAACCGAACTAAATTGAAGAAGTGAGGGATATAGTTAATGCATATTCATATATTTAGGTTACACCATTTATATTATAACTGTGAGTTGAGATTCATAATACCCAGAATTAAAACAAAAAGACAGACTTCTTAGCATTTCTTTTTTCATTTAATAGCACAATGGTCCTCACACTAGAGATCGTTTTTTTATGTATCGAAAATCAAAAAGCATTTGAATGAAATCCTAATATGATTATTTGTAGGTACCCAATCGATATAGTCGCATTTAATTTTTTTTGTTAATTATTTAACAGTCGTAATATTTAATAGCTATATTCCACTCATTAGATGTCCTTATTTCCTAAGATTTTCTCCATGCATCGTCAGAGGTGTGAATATAAAACACCATATTCGTCTGGGGATACATTCTAGAAAAAAAGTATAACCGATTATTTCGAAATTAACTTTTCAAAATGTTTCGATATGTCTTGTAAATAGGTACTCAATACTCAACTAACACTGTACCGGTCATGTTAGATAGGTACTTACGGTACACAACCGTGTTGCTGTTTGCCGCATGTAGTACATAATACAGTACCTACCTTGGCGCCCATGTACTTAGGTAACCACCTAACTGTCGGCAGGCTGCTATAAACATCGTTCTAACCGCGAAAAACTATTTCTGAGATATCGGCTACTGAACTTTTGAACCCCGGAATCTGAGTGTAGAACTGGTGTCAAACTAACACTGAAAAGTTCTACCCAAAAAACCAAAGTTCGTTAATATTCCTATTTTTCTTTCCTACAGACACAGCCTTGCCTAGTTTGCGCTTCATCGGTGGCCTTACCCATTGAAGGTTCGGTCTGGAGTTTCATTATTCTCAGCTTTATCTGGAGTAAATAATTGGAAGTTTTAACGTTTAAAACCGACCAGACGGAAAAAGCAACCAAAAAGATCGCAGCAGGAGAAGAGAGCAAGATAGAGCGATGGTTAAAAAATATACGGCAGAGCTATACTGAACTAAAGGAGGTAGCAATGGCAATTACAATTTGAGAGGCAGGTATGGGACCGCCGCCCCGGGAAACATTCATTGGATAGCCAACACCTCTGCCATTGGTCACCCTAAGTGATTCGCTACGGCTTGGTGACTCATCAGGGGTGCCGGAGTTCATGGGGTGTTATTTGTCTAGGTCTTGGCGGCGGATTCGTCTGCCTACCAACTGCGTGGTGGACCGGATCAGGAGAATGAGACCATTTGACCTCTCCTGTCGGACTCTCTCAACCCATCGCCTTACATCGCAGTGGGAGGGGTGGATTAATACGTTCTTAACTCCTGGACGCGCCGACCCCCAAATTCCTACCCACCCACATACCCTTTTCCTTCCCAAAACTTCCTCTCCTACCTTTCCTAAAAAAAACCCTCCATACAGCATTATCCCCAAGATGGCATAGGTCCTGAGGGATTTTTTTCTTGTGTGGAAGCTAATATAAAAAAGGATAAAGCTAAATAAAAAATGGAGGTAGAGATTAATATAATTTCATCAGAACATTTTCACGCAATAATAAAAAAAATATCTTCTAACCGTGGCTAGAACCACATCATTCGCCAGTGCTGGAATTCCCCGCGGCATTACGTACCAGTACCACGTGACAAAATATGGGCTCGCCGGCATTATCCAATTAGAGTCCAATTCGCCAGAGGCGCGATCCGTAAAGAGTGTTTTGACATCTCCTCCGCTCCGCGTGTTCCCATTCTCTCCAATACCACCTACCACACCAACTCCTTGTGGAGGATTGACACCTCAAACAGCCACAGATCTGCCACCGCTGAACTAGTCACTAGCGCCGAAACCCACTCCGAGCTTACTAAGTTTCTACGCGTTATTCCATTATGATTTTTTAAAGAGACGACTTTAAATTATAAACTGGTAATTGACACGAACCAGGCTATCGAAATCTTTTTTCTTGTTGAGCAGTCGAAACATAGGTACAGTCTGACATTTAAAAATAGACAAATATTGATGGCGCTGCGATCGTTTAAAATGTTTTAAATGGCAATACAAATATGGCTCATGGGGAAATCAAAGTAACTTTAGAAAAGACAATGGTCCAATTGCATATTTTTGACTTTAACAAAACGGTCTTCAGAAAATAGTGGCACTTTCCGAAAGGAGATGATTCTACATATTCTAAGATAATTTTGTCTTGAAACATTTTTTTTATTATTTGAATATTATTATGTATGTATTAGACGTTAGATAAAGAAAATCAAAGTCACAGATAGAAATCATTAATTTAAAAAAACGTTAAAAAATTATTATGATGATTTGCTTTGTTTCTTTAAAATGCACTGTCAAATGCGTATATGTGAAAACATTTTAATGTGAAGAACACATTTCAAAGACAAAGCCAGTAGCTTGGTGTTGCCATAATAATGACATTTTGTAGTTCCAAAATACTAAATATCTAGAATTAAATTCCAAGCTATATTATTTTTTTAATTTGACGTGAAAAGGTCCCTATAATAATAACAATAAAGCATTTATATAGCGTAGTTTTGTGTTATTTCACTTCAAGTGAGCTTTACTATAAATAAACTTAAAAAATGATTAAATAACTCCATTCAGTGGTATCCTACAGTGCTACTTTTACATTCTATTTATACATTCTTACTTATTCTTAATATTACTCCTACAGTACTCCTTAAGTTCATATTCATCTAATAAAATTACAAAATATTATACAGTATACATGGCAGCAATAACTGACTGCCATATACGAGGAAACCAGAAACCAGACAACTACCAGAAGCTTGAGGAAATGACATAATAAATTGAAGAGAAGTTAACATTTACAGACAGTAGGATTTTTTAAATAATTTTGTTTTTAAAGCCCGTTTAAATCAGTCAATTTCTGGATATTAGTAAGAGCTGGGGGAAGTTTATTCCAAATGAGAGGGATATTTACACGAAAAGAGCGATCATAGCAGACGGCTCGATTTGACCTTGAAAGTTCAATTAGACGATTAGTAGCATATAGATCTGCTGACCTCAGAGTAAGCTGTCTATCACTTAAGTCCTGTCGGATGCATAGTTATCCCTATCATACATTTTTATAATAGTTAATTTACGCTTAGTACATGTCTCTACGTAGCACATTGGGAGACTTTAATTTTACGGATAGTGCTGTCAGCGAAAGTCCAAGCTTCTGTGCAAATGGGTACAAACAAATAATAATCTGACTGAAACAAAATCAGTACATTTTACTTTTCTAATGGCTGCCATGCCACTAAGCCATCATAACCGATGGCGCCCATATTTCAGAGCATCTCAAAAATCTTCACTGGCTCAAATGTTCTTAAAGAATCCAGTTCAAGCTTTGCTGGATGGTATGGAACAACACTGACAGTCAACTCTTATGTCACGACCACACGATCGCCCAACCTCCCAACTCGAACGTTTGGGTGATTGTATAGAGGGGTGGTTCGTGTGCGTTGGCCCAACGTTGGCTCGAGTTTGGCGAATTAGCCCGAGATCGCCCCGGTAGCGAACTAGTTGGGCCAACCTTCAAACTACATAGTTGACGAATTCAGGCGAACCGGCCTCCGCACATTGGCGGTTCAGTATGAATTCGGCAGGCGATCCCGATGGACGTGCTGTCCGCTGAATAAAACATGACTGAACTATGTTCACAATAACGAAAAAAGACTCAAATTTGAAACCAACCTCTAAATAAATTCCCAAATATGCATTATGCATGTTATGCAAATGTTGGATAATTTGTATAGCGCCCTTTTTCATTAAAATTGACCTCATTGGCGAAATGTATGTTATTCGATGTATAATCGGGGTTAGTTGTTAAACATGAAGCTGAAACAGGCACAATAGCTATCGACAAGCGGTGGGGACTATGGAAGACAAAAACGTGTGATAAGATTTTTTATTGTGAAGTTTGAGGAACAAAGGATGTGTGATTTGGTGATACCCAATAATTATTATTTCATGGATAGCTATTATTTATTTCCAGTATTACGAGTACCTACTGAGAAACGAATTGTATCAATAATATTATAAATTTCGGTTGACTTTCTATGAATATCGGTAGATCGATAGATTTTAGCTAAAATAACATCACTAGTTTGGAGTTCGTGGTTGGAACGTTGGCCGATCGTGTAGTTGCCCGGTTTATAGTCACTATACGATCGGCCAACGTCCCAACCCGAACCGAGTTTGGGTTGGGACGTTGGGCGATTGTGTGGTCGTAGCATCAGATCAGCGACATCATCAACTATCAGAAGGTTGAAGGAATCAAAGCGCACACCAGATACTAAGTTCAATGAGCGTGCTTACGGCGTGTCAGGCCCTAATGCTTTCAATAAACTACCATACGATTTGATTGATTAAAGACTAGACAGAATTCAGAGCGAAGCTTAAAACTCATCTGTTAGGAATTGATCCATGCATGATACAGTTGAATAATTTTTAAAGTCTGTTCTTGCTCTCACTCAATTCACTCTTATTTAGCCACTAACCTTCTAATAAATATAGTGTCAATAAAAAGTAAGAAGTAGAATAAAATAGTAACTGCAATATCATGCAATGTGCAGTGTTTTCTGATATTGTGTTCTGTGCGTGCAAAATCATATTCTCCCAAGAAACTTTATAATATAACGTGTTAATCTGGAGTGACCTGCCAGGTAAGTATGATTCTGTATCTGTTTGTACATAATAATATAAACTCTAGCGAGTAATACTTGTACAGCCCCCTTGATGTAATTTTTCACAAAAAACGGCGCTATGCAAATCATCCAATTATTATTATTATTATTATTGTTATTACTAGTAACGATATCCTTGAATGTGTAAAATTTTAAATATAAATCTTTTATAGTGGAATTTATATTTTACTGTCTTTTAAAAACATGCTGCCTTTTCGAAGTGTTGGGTAAAATGATTGATGTTGATTTTGCAATGCACCACGGACTGTTCGTATGAGGAAGTAAACCACAGGCGGTGAATTCTTCGACAAACAATACACGGTAAACAGTGTTGGCACTAAACACGTACAACGGTGACTTTAACTTGTGGCTTGCAGTGTTCACTATTCAGCATTATTACTTCGGGAAACTAAATATCACGCTCATGTGTGTTGCAAAGGATCATTAAAGATAACGCACGAATGTAAAGGAAAGTTGCAGTAACTGCTTTCTAAAACGTCCATGTAAATTTCATTTTTCCATGCATTTGCACAGCAAACGTACTGAAGTATTTTCTAACAATTTATGGTAAAAATCAAATTTAATAATGTTATTATTAAATTCTGCGAGTATTCTAGTTTTTATTATTGTGACAGCTGTTTAGGGGTTCAGGGCCATTTTCAATATGGCAACAAGCCTAAAAAACTCAAAAAGTAAAAATCCTAAACTTAGTGGCATATATGAATTAAAATGTGACCACATGTGTCACGCTACCTATATTGGGCAGACGGGAAAGGCTAGATGTTATAATAATAAAAGCACTTTTTAAAAATCCGAAGAACATTTCTTAGTAAATAATCACGTCCCGCTTGACAACAACGAGCCTAAACCCTTACAGAAAGAATGGGTCTTAGATTAAATTTTATTGAACAATTAGAAATTAATAAACGAACGAATGACCCTAATATAACATTAATTAATAAAGTAAGGAAAATTATTTATTCACCACTTCTCAGTATGTTCACATTACCAAAACAATATAACACATTTAAATAAATCAAATAAGAAAACATTGTCAGTTAAATATGGGGAAACTACATTATAAATGTAAAAACCTCGCAGAATAGAGAATTCTAATTATTTTCGAACTAAATCGGTTTTTCCGGTAATAAATCATTATTTTAAACACCGTCCAAATTCGAATGTGGTGGGAGTAAATAAAATCATATAAGTAAGTCGTCGCAATGTGGATTAACCACAGTTTAAAAATGGCATTGAACGCCGAAACAGCTGTCACAATAATAACAACTAAAATACTTGCAGAAGTTAATAATAACATTACAAAATTTGATTTACATCATATTTCTAAAAAAAAAAACGGAGTTCTACGAATTAAACACCAAAACAATTAATAATACATTAGTTTAGCCTTTTGCTGTTTCTCTGTCTGGCGATATTAATTTTTCAGAACTTTAACATGAAACGATTTGGAGAATATTTTATTTTCTCAATGGAGTTGAAACGATATACTTTGGATGGCCCTTGTTAACGACCCCTTTCACAATTGAAACTTTGCTTGAATGAGTTTAACTATGTTTAGCGATCATATATTTTCTTACTATTAAAAAAAAAAGATAATGATATTTTCACTCAGAGTTAAAAATATTAAACACTTTTATTATTTTAATAAATTAATAAAAATACTCTGTAAACACCACTTTTGAATACATATAAATATCAATATGTTCCGGAAGCGAAGCTTTCCTCATCAGGACAAACAGTATGCAAATATATATATTTTTTTCATTTTACTTCAGAAAGAACAACATATTTTTAAATACACCTAAACTTTTTGTTTCTTTTATTATCGTCTGAAAAGCAATTATATAAATTGCCTCTTCGTCGATGTTAATGGATTGCTTCCCAAATCATGCTTGTATGGTGTTTAAATGTATGTTATCACGTTGTCGTGTAAAGAGTGTGTGTATTTGTGACGTTTTAAGAAATTTGAGTTATCCCTTATTTGAAGTAATTTTATTTTGTTTGTAATGAAAACAAATTGCAAAATAACTTAATAATAATAAGTATTACCCATTGGAGTGTGGCCCAGCGCCATCGCGCTGTAAGCTTTAGTTACGTAAATAGCGCTGCAATTTTCAGTGTGCTTTTTATCGTCCTCGGGAGAGCACGTGTTCAATTTGAGCGTGGTATATTGCGGTTGGCGCGTGTCTTGATAACTGTATTTATTGTTTATCCTGTTAAAATAAATACACCCTAAGGTGAATCGATATTTTTCACAATGTCGGAAGTTAGTTCTATTGCGGATAATCGTAATATATCAAATGACAGCGGCACTACGGACTACGAGACCTTTGTTCCCATAAATGAATGTGTGCAGCAAACCAAATGAGATAAGGCGATCCAATCTCATATGCGCTCGCTGTAAAAAGGGACTACATGGACCACGGGAAAACACAATTGTGAAGTGAAATAATCTTATATTTTTTGTAGTTGTAAATGTGTAGTTTTTTTATTATAACTATAATATTCGTAAAATATCATTCTTTACTTGTACAACATCAAAAAAAATCATTACAATTGATTGATATTTGTCCAAGTTATTGCATTTTAATTGAATACCATGCTTTTATTTAAAAACACAGAATATCTGTAGCAATTTATAGACATACTTTCAAAATAAGCATAGCACTAAAACGGCTAACGATATATCGCCTAAAACCCACAAAATGTAAGTAATCATTATAACAATCGCTAACCGTGAACATATATTAAATCTCTACTAATTGATATTGATTAGAAACGTCAAGGGATTATTCAGATGTTTCGGAAACGGATACGTTGATTATGCCCATCACTAGTAGGTACCAAATGGCCATAAAAACTCAGCTCAAATCCCTCGTGACTGTTGAGGAGTCATAAATCATTTCGCCGAAGAATGGATTTCAATCTTAAATCATGAATAGGATGATTAAAAAATAATTGGACTTCGCGCCACTCTCGGAAGGTCGTAACACTCGCAGACGGGGTGAGTAATTTCAACTATACGTCGTAACATGCTAAATTCACGGAACATAACCTACATTATTCTTGTAGCTTGGCCATTATTGCAAATGTCATGGACAACAAACTGAAGCGATGAAAACACTGTTTTACAAATACTTGCATTTCTAAGTATTCGCATTAGGTAAGTAATAAGAATTGGACGATTTTTAAACCGAATAGTGATTTTCTCACAGAGCAAAGAATGTGCCCCAACACACAAGGGAAGAAACCAAAATAAGAGGAGCGAGGAGCGAGCAAGGCATGCCGCCAATTTAAGTGATTCATCAAATAAGTGAAAAGGTTCGACTTGTTTAGAAAAACCGAATATTTAATCATTGAAGAAGATAATATTAACACATCCCAAATGAACCGCGAAATCGTAAAAACAACAGAAAATAAAAAGATTTTAGTCGCATCTGGCACTCGAACCCAGGATCTCTACCTATCCGGGGTAACCGCTTAACCACTTTCACTTAGCTAATGAAACCAGTTCAATTTACACTTCAAGTTCGAGACTTGTTAATATTATCCTCCATTTTTAAATCCCATATTATTGGCTGCTGTCCTTATGATGATCGCAAAGTTCTACCCGAACACAATTGCAATCGGAATAGAGTCTCGGATATACCTACCCGATTTTTATTCATAGTCTTTCTATAAGCCTAGAAAAGAATAAAATATCAGACATAAAAAATGTTTAATGCGAGAAATCTCCTACCTACGAATCTTTTTTTAGATATTGTCATATTGTTCTATGTGGAAAATTAAGTTTTTTAGAATAAGACGGAAAAACATTTTTATATTTATGCCTGAGTTAAATCTGTAAACAGAATAAAATAAAACACGCATTATGTTGATGTTTTTTTTTTGCGAAAATTGAAACATGCAGCCGGTAAGCGCGAATTTCAACCTTTTCGCCACCTGCATAAGGAGTGCGTGATTTCGTTCGAATTTTACGAAGTACGAGGTGTGTTCAAAAGAAAAGGTGATTTTTTTAATTTTCGCGGGCTGTGTACATACGATTATCAATTTTTTTTGTTATGTTGGTACACATATGTTTATCATATGTTAGCATTTTCAGCCATTTTGGATCAGTGGTTTGTTGCGATGTTTCTAAAGTACCTAAGCCAAAAGCCCGGAATGTCAGATAAAAGTGATTTAATTTCTAAAAATCATAAAAAAATACAAGTAATAATAGACTGCACCTATAGTTTTTAATGAGTAAACCACAAACTCCTTTAAAAATGTATTGTCATTGACAGGTCATTCGAATCGTAGTTAAGGGGATATACGAGGTGTGTTCAAAAGAAAAGGTGAATTTTGAATTTTCGCGGGCTGTGTACATTCGATTATCCTTTTTTTTTTGTTATGTTGGTACACATATGTTTATCATATGTTAGCATTATCATCCATTTTGGATTAGTGGTTTGTTTTTGACAACTGGAAAGGTTAGTCACGTTTTTGTGTGTTCTTCGATTTTTTACTTTTGAAAAAAAATGGATCAAAGAATTTGTATTAAATTTTGCGTTAAAAATGGAATAAAGTGCTCCAACGCACTTAAAATTTTGACTGTGGCATTCGGCGAATCTACTTTGTCTCAAAAAAGTGTTTATAAGTGGTACAAGCGCTTTACAGAAGGCCGAGAAGATGGTAATGACGATGAGCGTCCTGGAGTTGCAACCACGTCAACAAACGAAGAAAACATCGAAACAATGAAGAAAATGGTTTTGGAAAATCGTCGAATCACTATTAGGGAAGTTTCAGAAGATGTTGGCATATCAATGTGCAATTTGAATGGTTGTCCATTGGCTTATCAGTGATTAAAGCTACCGACTTGAGCTTCGTTAAATAATAATCAATCAGTCACAATAAAAAAGGAATGATTGAAGACCTCTAATCAATGAGTAGAATATGATGTTCCGAAGATCCACAGAACCGCCAAGATGGTTCGATCACGAATTAATATTAATGATGATAACGAGTGTACCCATGTATATATATATATATTATTCGAGTGTGCATAAAAGTGTGTATAAGTCCCTGACCCAAGAAAAACGTCCTACATGACAAGAGGGTTATTTTATAATAAGGGTCTGAAAGGTCTTTGAACGTTACAGATGGTCAAAGTATGATCAACGATATTATCTCAACTCCTCTCTCCTGCAGATCAACGCCAAAATACTGGCGCCACGAATTAAGAGGAACGGCTGCGCGGCCTGTTTCATACAAAACTTAATTTTTGATTTGAGGCCAAAATACTAAACCGAATTATCTTTTTTTTCATCAAAGGGTATAGCAAATATCTAGTACGCATTACAAGTATTTTTTCATCAAAGGGTATAGCAAATATCTAGTACGCATTACAAGTATTTTTTCATCAAAGGGTATAGCAAATATCTAGTACGCATTACAAGTATTTTTTCATCAAAGGGTATAGCAAATATCTAGTACGCATTAGAAGTATTTTTTCATCAAAGGGTATAGCAAATATCTAGTACGCATTAGAAGTATTTTTTCATCAAAGGGTATAGCAAATATCTAGTACGGATTAGAAGTATTTTTGAACTTACAAAATAAAGGCCAATAGAAAAATTGAATTTTCGCGATTTCAAAGGGAACTTCAGCAATTATTTGGGGGTTAGATGATTTAAATAAAAAAGTTTTACTCCGTTTACTATGAAAATATAAGGGAATATAAAATATAAATAAAAATGGGTTAAAATAAGTATTATGATGGACCGAACTTTGAATTAAAAACGACCAATTTACGTTGGAACACTAATTTGTCGTACCTATTGTAAAATATCGACCCAAAAACACTTTTTTTTTAGGATAATATTTTTATTTTATTTCATGTAATTATATTTACATATAAAATATGGCAATTAAATAAATACCATAAGCCCGCAAATAATCTTCAAAGTTGCTTCTAAAATCATGAAAAATTGATTTTTTTAATGATTTATATTTCACAATTTAGTACAAAAATAAATAATATACTTCTAATCCGTGCTAGATATTTACTATACCTTTAATTTAAAAAGATAACATTCAGTTTGAGTGGGTATTTTGGCTTTAAATCCAAAATTAAGTTTTGTATGAAAGAGGTCGCGCAGACGTTCCTCTTTATACATATCGATGGCTTAGAGTTAAAATGTTGTACCTACAAAACAAACTTTGTAATTGGAATAAAATAAAAACTAGTTTACTTTTAATCATTGATGATTAAAAGTAAATATTAACAATTCTAGAAAGGAAGCATGAAACCGAAAACCGAAAACACACAGAGAAGAAAAAAAAGGATTTCGGATAGACCATGAGGTCCTTGGTTCGAGTCCCAATTGCCACCGTTATCTTTTTCTTTTCTGTGTCTTTTCGGTTTCATTTTGAGAGTTGTTAAAAATATCTTCTATGATTAAATAATATATTCTAAAATTGAATAAAAACTAGTTTCTCGTTAGACGGCAATATGATATCTTTCTTTTTTATACATAAAAACGAATGTTTGTCTGTCTGTCCTAGATTTTCTCAAAAATTACTTGACCGGTTTTGCTGAAAATAGCGCAGTTTGTTCTTATTAGTACCGGGAAGGTTTAGAGAGTAGTTTGAAGGACATCCAATATGTAAAACTGTTGCTATAACGTTTTAAAACCTCCATGTATATGTTTTGAAAAAATAAATGTTTCTAATGAAATAAAATGTTCTAATTAACGTTTCTCTGTTTCGAAATAGTAAGTCGTCACAAAGCATTACTTTCGCTGTCAAATCAATAAGAATTCACAGCTTCATAGCTTTATTCCATAAAAAAAAAATCCCGAGCAAAGCCGTGTACACATTAACTAGTTATTTAAAAAAATATATTTGTTTTAAATAAATTTTTAATAATTTCCTAATAATTGGAATTTTGTAGTTACAACATTTTAACTCTAAGTCATCGATATATCACTTGTGTAATGGATGTGTTGGAATTTAAATCAAAGTGTACAATCGAGGAACCTTAATATTTCTTGCTCCAGGCGTGTATGATCTCCCAAGAAACATCTCACAAGACAGCAAATAAATTCCAATAAAAATCTTGGTCTTTTTATCGTCGGGTACTGCTTTTTTGTTACGGTAACATTGCACCGTATAATCCGAACATTCCTCGGTAAGATGCAATAATTTATTACGCGGATGCCCTTGAGAATGGGGGTCATTGCCTGTTGAGGACGCCACTGCCCTCAGTAAAAGGGCTCGCCCATGTACGAGCACACTAGGGAAAAACAACATTACAAACCAGAGGCGTAGCATAAAAAAAGGTTGCGTCATTTTGTATATGGAGAAACCTGAAATCACGTACTGGGCATTGCACAATGAGACGGGGGGAATGTTCCCAATGTTGCTGAAGAGTTAAGAAATAGTAATACCATCTTCTGATGATTAAATCTTCTGTGGAATAGATAAGTTCCTAACCAGATTCGGAACAGGTTACTTAGATGTTGGTAAGTATGGTCTATCAACATAATGTAATACAAAGGAACTTTAAAAAGTACACTAATTCAACGAAGATTAAAAAAAAAACATTCAAGTTTCAATTGTGACGTTACTCGTATGTTTGTCTCTCGAAGGTTCGCGGGACGAGAAAAATGACTTAACTCAATTTTACTCTTTTTTGTAATGCTTGAGTGCTCGCCTCTTCCACCCACGTATCTAGTTTTGTTTTTATTCTGATATAGCTTCTAATAAAAGGCTTATTTGATGTGTATATTTAAAAAACACGAAAAAAACTTTTCCATGCAAAGTATTAAAAAATAATAACATGTTTTTCTCAATTTTTATTTCCATCGTCATCTCCTTTTAGGAATTAAAATAAATTTCTACAGACCGTTTGACGATGATGTTAAAAAATATTCACTTGGGCCATAAAGCTTTATTAAATTTTCATATTTTTTTTCCTTTCAACTAGTTTCAACCGTATTGGTGTTGCCATTTAAAGCCATTCAAGCAATCGCAATGCCCTCCACCATTGTCTACTTTGTTTTGACAACTTGTACTTTTTTTTATCAAAACTATAGTAATGAAGAATATAAACAATATTCTTCGTTATCGATCTCTGCTACAAAAATCAAAGATCAATGCTTAAAGGTTGAACATAATGAATATGGCAAGAAATTTTCATTTTTTTAACAACTTATTGAAGGTTATAAACCTCATTGTAATACATTTTTTAATCATTGACGATAATATTAAGAGGAACGGCTGCGCTGCCTGTTTCATGCATAAGTTAATTTTGGATTTG